>CM021100.1:735592107-735609699 GCA_007115665.2 Sequoiadendron giganteum | reverse complement strand
TTTTATTTTCACTCTCTATATCTATTGCCCGATTATACGCTTCATTGTATGACGACGGAGGAACGACTTTCATTTTCCTTCTCAATGACGGGAGCAACCCTTTGAGGAACCACTGCTTCTTTAGCTCGTCGACTGGCTAGGTCTCTAGTTTTTCCAACAATTCTTTGAGTCTTCGGTTGTAGGTTCGCACGTTCTCGTGCTTCCCTTGCTTCATACTATAGATCTTTGCCACAATTTCATTGTCATCCCTCAAAAGTTTGAATTCATCTTGGAATGCCTTCTTGAGTAATCTCCATGATGCCCTATGTACTTGGTTCAATTTTGTGTACCAGTCAATGGCACTGTCCGTCAGTGTCGTTGGAAATGCTTTTAGCCAATAGTCCACATCATCTTGCCCGTTGGCTATCCATATCGTCTCACACATCTTATAGTGCCATACTGGATTTTTTGATCCATTCCCCTTGAATTTCGACAACTTTTGCCTCTCAGTTGGCGGAGTCACCATCCTTCCCTGATGTCCTCCTTGTGCGTTGGACTTGATTGGACTGGTTCTCCCGCTACGTCCCAGTGCGTCACTTGCACTCTCAGCCACATACGAGTCTTCCCTGCGTCCCGTATCAGCGTCCTCTACACCTTGAGTCTCCTGGGTTTTGGTTTGGTACTCCCTCTACCCTGGGGTCTTAGGTTCAGATCTTCCAACTCTCGACCTTCCGTCATTCGATATGGACAACTCTCTCATATGCCGTATACTATTCTTAAGTTCTTCTATTACTTCATTTTTATTTTCATTTATTTTATATGGGGTTATGAAGTTCCTCTCGTTAGTTCCTCCACCAAGGTAGATAATCTTTTGGTTTATTTTGTTCCAGTCTTCATCTACTCCTTCGGTGGTTTGTTTTAATTTCCTCCTTCGGTTTTCTTGTTCTTTAAGTCTTAATGATCTCTGTACTTGTTCCTCAGCAATTTCTTGCCCTCTCGATACCTGGTTTTTGCCTTTGTTGAGGCTTATGAGCATTAATTGCCGATCGTATGGGCCTTAGTTGCTAGGCATACGTCTTCGGCTTGTATCTCTTTCCTCCTCTTCCCGCTTGGTTCTCTCCTCATACCGTTGCAGTATCTGTTGCCTTCTCTGTTCTTGATCCCTCTCCGCTTGAAGGTCCTGCAAGATGATGAAGTGGCGGGCCAACAACTTTGGTAGACGATTGAGGAGATGGTCAACCTTGTCGTTCACTTGTAGTCTGTCCCAGATGATTGCCTGAGGGATCTCTCATCCGAGAGCTTCCCTCTGTACGTGATCCCTTAATAATATATCCCATAGGCTCACCGAATCTTGTGTCAAGTCGTCTTCTCGTTCTTCGTTTGTTTGCATAGGCTCTTTTACCGATCGGCCCATTACGACGCCATCTTACCGTCGGGTGATTCCCTAAGTACGTTTAGGCAACGGCGTCAAATGTTTACTCACATAATGAATTCAAACATAGACAAGGAATACATGAGAATAACTTACAGAACATAACACCGTACTAGAATATAAAGCATAAAATCATCACACTTGTCTTTATTGATCAAACATATGCCAGTACAAATATAACTCGAATAATCATAGCAACAATATCCATGTTTCTTGACTACATGACTCAAGTACATATAGTATGCTGGCGGTGGTTGAGATACCGACCGTTATGTCCCTTCATTACAACTAATTACTTTTGTGAGGAACTTAATTCCTGAGACAACTAACTAATATGACAAGTACATAGAAAATATTAACATTAACTAAAGTCTTATTTATTTATGACTCACGACGGACCAAGTACACTCTCGACCGACTACATGACATAGACAAGTGACCAACTCCATGATATTTCCAACATATGAATGCTTTCTTTTTTGTAATGTCTTAAACTATTTTTTTTTTTTTTGATTTTTATAGTTTGATAATGAAAATGCATTTAACTCTCACACTTTCTCATCACTGAGATCCCAAGTTGGGCAAGGTGAGAGAATATGGTGATTGAGATATAAATGCTTATAACTCTATCTTGTTAGCAGCAGGTTGCACAACTGTACAATGTATGCAATATTTGGAAATGAAATTGATATATTACTGTCATGGCGGCATAGCCTTCTAGACTTACAATACTAAAATGTAAATACAAATTCAATAATAAATCTGGTGGTAAACCGCTGAGATTGCTGGTGATAAAATAAATCAGCAAAGAGAGTAGATTCGCACAAGAAACCTACTATTATGCATTATTGAACTTCACTATAATTTTCTACAAGTTAATTGGTTTACTAGCCAACTTCAACTATTATGAATCAAATCTCAACATCAATGAAGAGGTACATAAAAATAAACACTTCATGTTAAAAAATCAAGGATATACTCACAAATTAAGCATTGAAATCATACTCAAAATTGTACAGTAGGCAGAATTGACTTATCCAAATGGTGTAGTAGACTGATACATTACTAATAATGTCGCTGTATGTGTACAGTCACCATTAAAACCAGAAAACAATCTTATTTTTAACCTAGACCAGTAGAATGGTCAACAAACAATAGTACAACCAGCACCCAAGTGGCTGCAATTATTACACCCCAAACAGGCTGGGACTCCTTATAGAGAATGTACGACTGGCTACAACAATGCCAGCTCACTACAAAGCCTGCAACTCATTCAATATGTTGAAACATATGCAGCAAATAATATTGTTAAGCCTTAGACCCATAAATATGATATAATAATGAATTCCTCCACAACAGATATATTATTGAAAACCTTTACAAATTAGATTGAAATCTTTAACAAACTAAAAATCCACAAACCAAAAAAATATGCAACTACTGTAGTGTGGCTCTATAGTGGTATGGTTTACATAGTAATACGGATTATTGTAGCAGTGATACGGATTATTGTAGCAAACTCTACAATCTGAAAATCTTCAATAATACTCATGAAGCTGGAACTTTTTAAAAACTTTCAGTACACTGGGAATCCCTGAGTGGAATTAGTCACATGAATAGGAGGGTTTGTCCTTGAATCCATTTGCCAAAAGGTTTTTCATCCTTAGGCAGAAAGATGAGCATACGCTCTATCTTAGGAAATTGCGGTTTTAATTTCTTAACCTGGATGCCTCTCTTCTATGCCCAACTCCTCCTCTTAAAGGCTCTTTGCGGGAATACAATTGAATAATATTGTTAGCGTTTCTTAGATCAGATTGAATAATGAAAGCACTTAAAAGAATTGCAACACATAAGACAATGAACACACAAAGATACCCTGGGAAAACCCTCCTCTTGAGGGAAAAAAACCCAGCAATGAATCTCTTCTATAATATAGAACAATGGCAGAAATCTGGTTACAACTCAGGCCCAGCAATGGCCAATAATGAATGCAATGAGGTCGCACCTCTTCTAGATGCACTAGATACAAATGAATAAGTTCTTCCTTGAAATCGGACTGCTGCTCTTGAAGTGCGAATTCTGCTCTTGACAAACACATGCGATTGCTGGAATGAATGTGTAACAATGACAAAAATGACCTTGCCTTTATACAAGTGAGGCGCCTCTTCAAGATAGGTCGGCTCACATAAGGAAATATCAAATATAATAAAGTCGGCCCTTTGCATTTAATAATAATGATCATGAATGAAATAGCTGAAGGCTATTCATTTAATTCATGTGCTCTTTCTTGGGAAGTGCAGACCGAAGCTGCTCAATAACATCAACACTCCCTCTCAGCTAGGGATGAACTTCCATCTGCACAAGACACATCATATTAGAATGAAAAACAAAATAGAATATCACCTCAACGTGATATTAACCATTATGGCTACTTCCATAGATGGTATAAATAAAATCATTACGGATTCCCTCACGTGATGTTGTCATGGAGTCACACACATGACATCCACCATAGCTTCTCCCAGAGGGTGGAAACAAGGGCTTACACCTCAACTCTCTCTCATCAGAGAATTGCATTATCAAGGGCTTACACCTCAACTCTCTCTCAGCAGAGAATTGCATTATCAAGGGCTTGCACCTCAACTCTCTCTCAACAGAGAATTGCATTATCAATCAAGGATCATTGATTACTGAGACTCTTTCTTAGTCAAGGCTGCATTCTCCACCATACCAAGTTTCTCTCGGAAGTACACAAACTTAATCCTGGCGAGAGGCTTGGTGAGAATGTCTGCCGTTTGCTCTTCAGTGCTGATATACCTCAACTGTATAGCTTTCCTTTGCACCATATCTCTAATATAGTGGTACTTGATCTCAACATGTTTTGTTCTGTCATGAAACACGGGATTGACAGAAAGCTTCACACAGCTTTGATTATCACAGTGTATAATAGTAGGCTCCATTGATTGTCCAAACAATCCTGCAAGGAGCTTACAAAAGCCACACTGCCTCACGAGCTGCCACACAAGCTGCTATATACTCTGCTTCAGTTGTACTCAAGGCCACTGAAGACTGTTTCCTGCTACACCAGGAGATCATAGCAGTCCCCAAACTGAAGCAACAACCAGAGGTACTCTTCCGATCTGAGACACATCCTGCCCAATCAGAATCAGTAAAACCATGCAGCTCCAAATCCACGTTTGAAGAATATCTCAACCCATATCCAATTGTGCCACATAAATATCTCAGGATATGTTTAGCTGCTACAAGATGTATTTGCTTTGGTTCACACATAAACTGGCTAAGTGCACTCACTGCATAGCAGATATCAGGTCTAGTGTTAACTAGATACATCAATGAACCAATCAACTGTCTATACATCGTAGAATCCACTGGTTCTGAACTAGCTGCAGCTTCTTTCAACTTATCTAGATTAGTCTCCATGGGTGTAGACATAGGTTTGCAGTCAATCATACCAAACCTTTTGAGAATGTCAACAGTATACTTGCCTTGACTTAGAATCATCTCATCTGCTTTTGCCAAACTTCTAAGCCAAGAAAGTAATGCATAAGACCTAGATTCTTCATCTCAAACTCTGAAGCTAATTCCTTCTTGCATTTTAGAATTAGATGTTCTTCACCAGTAATGATCAAGTCATCAACATATAAAACCAAAATCAATGCTTCACCATTTACTACTTTGAAGTAGAGGTTAGAATCTGCATCATTCTTTGAGAAACCCAGACTTGAAAGATACTGATCAATTCTTTCATACCAAGCACGAGGAGCTTGTTTAAGACCATACAAGGCCTTCTTCAGCTTGCAGACATGAGATTCTTTCCCATGCACCTCAAATCCTTCTAGTTGCTCAATGTAAACCTCTTCTTCTATTATGCCATTCAGAAAAGCTGTCTTTACATCCATTTGGTGAATCTTCCATCCTCTAGATGCAGCAATAGCAATGATGGTTCTAACAGACGTGTAACGAGCCACAGGAGCAAAAGTTTCTTCATAGTCAACTCCCTCTTTTTGTGAGAACCCTCTAGCCACAAATCTAGCCTTGTGTTTCTCAATGCTCCCATCAGCTGCATGCTTGATCTTGAAGAGCCACTTAGAAGACACCACATATTTGTCTTTGGGTCTAGGAACTATATCCCAAACATCGTTCTTAAGTATAGACTGATACTCCTCAGTCATGGCATCCTTCCATACTTGTTGACTAGAAGCTTCTTCAACATTTGAAGGCTCTGACCCAATAATCTGACTCATCAAGGCGACATAACTAGAGAACTTGTGAGGTCTCTTGCTTTCTCTGAAAGCTCCTCTTGGAGCTGCAAAACTTTTTGCTTCCTTCATTGTCCTACGAGCCCAAAGAGGTCTTTTCTTTCCAATCACAATGTCTAGGGGCGCATTAGTAGGATCCAAAGGCTCAGCTGGATCAATATCTTCTTTAGATTCTGAATCCTCGTTTAGGTTCTCTGGAATATGGTCAACTTCCATATCTTGAGGAGGTTCTTCTTCATCAATCTCCATAGGAGTGCCTTTGGATCTTCTGTAAGCAACATCTTCCTCAAATGTGACATCTCTACTAATCTCAATAGACTTTTGTCCTGGAATGTATATCCTGTAAGCTTTTGATGTCTCACTGTAGCCTACAAGAATTCCTTTCTTCCCAGAAGGCTCTAGCTTTGTTCTCTTTTCCTTTGGAATATGAACATAGACTAGACAGCCAAAGATCCTCAAATGACTAACTTCAGGCTTCACGCCTGAGAATGCTTCTTCAGGAGTTTTGTTCTCTAAGATCCTATGGGGACTCCTGTTTTGAACATAGACGGCTGTTCTTGATGCTTCAGCCCAAAGAGAGATTTGTAAGTCTTGATCATGGATCATAGCTTTCATTGCTTCCACAATAGACCTATTCTTTCTTTCAGCAATACTATTTTGTTGTGGATTATAGGGAACACTAAGCTCCCTCTTAATCCCTGCTTCAATACAAAAGTCACGAAACGTGCAAGAAGTGTATTCTGCAACATTATCAGATCTCAATACCTCGATCCTTTTCCCAGACAGATTTTCAATCTGTGCTTTGAATTCTCTGAATCTTTCTAATACTTCTTCTGATTCTTTAGATCTCAAGAAATAAATCCAAGTCTTTCTAGAGTAATCATCAATGAAAATAATATAATACAAGAAACCACTAGATGATGCAATAGACATTGGACCACATAAATCAGAATGAATGAGATCAAGAATACATTTAGATCTACTTTCATTGGAATGAAACGTACCTTTTGTGTTCTTGCCTAGGGCACATCCCTTGCATGTACCTTCATGTTCTTGATCGAATTTCGGAAGACCGGTGACCATCTTCTCCATGATAGGTAGAGCACGAAAGTGAATGTGAGCCAATCTTCGATGCCAAAGATCACACATGCTGGTACTGTTATGCACAAGCGCTTGAAGAGGACGAGTGCACAGCCTGAAAAGACATTCATGTCTAACTCCAATCACTTGAGCAGTTTTGAAGCTGGAGTTCTTTGCCCATATAAGAACTTTGCCTTTAGAGAAGGCAACTTGATAACCCTTGTCTTCTAATGCTGAAATTGAAACAAGGTTCCTCTTTATCCCTGGCATGAACAGTACATTATTCAACTCCAAAGAAATCCCAAAATCCAAGTGAAGAGTGGAATTTCCAATCCCTTTTACAGAATATCTAGCATCATCTCCAATAACAACTTGATCACTGGAGTTGCTTTCCACTAAGTTTGAAAGGTGACCCCTGAAACCGGTGATGTGCCTAGAAGCACCACTATCAATCAGCCAAGTGTTGGAGTCGGTAGAAACATTGCTAGACAAAGCTGAATAAAACAAATAATCACTGGAGTCCTTTTGTGGAGCGACTTCTTCAACATCTGCAGTGGCAACTTGATGCTTAGGTCGTTGAGGACAAACCCTCGCAAAGTGACCATACTTATCACAACGAAAACATTGAATCTTGGACATGTCTCGTTTCCTTTTGAAGGCAGGAGCATCATCATTTCCATCTCCTCTATTCCTCTTGAAGAATCCTTTCTTAAAGCCTTTTCCTTTGTTTGATGAATGAGAGGCAAGAACTTGTAAATCTTCATTCTTTGAACTTTGACCAATTCCCCTTGCTGTTAGTCTTGACTCCTCTTGGATGCAGTCAATCCTCAATCGATCAAACTTGGGAAGTTCAAATCTTGCACTGATTCCTTGAATGAATGCCTCCCATGAAAGCGGAAGACCATTGAGAGCAAGCATAGTCAGGTTTTTATCATCAATCATGTGGCCAATAGTAGAGAGCTGATCTCTTATCTCTGAAATCTTCATGAAGTATGTAATGACAGATTCTCCTTTCGCCATTCTCACATGATGAAGTTGTTGCTTTAGTGCGAGAGCTCGACTAGTGTTGTTGATTTCGTACATCTCTTCCAAGGTTGTAAACATCTCTCTTGCTGTATCCAACTTGAAGACAATCGGTACAACATGATCCTTGACGGAATCAACCAATACTTTCTTTGCCCTAGTGTCTTTCTTCCTCCACTGCAATTTCTCTTCTTCCTCCTCAGGTTCAGGAACTTTTGTTTTCACGAACTCAGCTAAATCATTCTCCTCCAAAGTGAGCATGATTTTGAACCTCCATGATCTGTAGTTCGAAATCCCTTCGAGTCTATCCTCGATTTTTAGACCGTTCACCATCTTGAATTTGAGAAATAAGAGATAGACTGAAAAAGAATAAAGTAAGTGTTGCACACTAAATCTGATCACGATCTTTTTCACACCCGCTCTGATACCATGTTAGCGTTTCTTAGATCAGATTGAATAATGAAAGCACTTAAAAGAATTGCAACACATAAGACAATGAACACACAAAGATACCCTGAGAAAACCCTCCTCTTGAGGGAGAAAAACCTAGCAATGAATCTCTTCTATAATATAGAACAATGGCAGAAATCTGGTTACAACTCAGGCCCAGCAATGGCCAATAATGAATGCAATGAGGTCGCACCTCTTCTAGATGCACTAGATACAAATGAATAAGTTCTTCCTTGAAATCGGACTGCTGCTCTTGAAGTGCGAATTCTGCTCTTGACAAACACATGCGAACTTGCTGGAATGAATGTGTAACAATGACAAAAATGACCTTGCCTTTATACAAGTGAGGCGCCTCTTCAAGATAGGTCGGCTCACATAAGGAAATATCAAATATAATAAAGTTGGCCCTTTGCATTTAATAATAATGATCATGAATGAAATAGCCGAAGGCTATTCATTTAATTCATGCGCTCTTTCTTGGGAAGTGCAGACCGAAGCTGCTCAATAACATCAACAAATATTATATTCTTTTTCCCTTTTCCCTCCAAAAAATTATTTTAGAAGTGTCTAGAAATACCTTTTAATAAAACATTGCTTTTGGCCCATTAACCTAACGACACTCTACGATAACTTGGAACCTTTAGTAATAAACATAAGTTGCCTTTTAATAGATATAACATAATGTTACTAAAACAACTTAAGTTATTATTTTAAATTATTTCTGTTACCTTTCCCTTTAGCCTACAAAGTACAAAATAATAAGCTAAGGTGCTCTTGATTATCTTCGCTTGAAAAATTTGACATGATGTTTTCATAGTCCAATGCTTGCTTCCATATAGAATCCCGGGTCCCCTATTTTCAGCCATATCTCTATGGAGACCCATACAAAATCCATTTCGATTAAAATGTGAGCATGTAATGTCCCCATTTTAGCCATACACTCTTCTATAACTGATAGCCTATTTTTGGAAGCTTGTAGGCGAGTCAGAAATGGAAATTAGGGTTTCCTATTTTACATGAGGTTTCTAATGCATTTCTGAAGGCTTGTATGTGTGTTTGTCTGATGCATGTCTGGTGGAGATTTCTGGGTTTTTGGAGAGCTTCAAAATGGTGTAACATGCATCTCCATCTAACAACCTTTCCCGACACTTACTATTTTGAGTAAGTCATGATGGTTGGCCGTTTCAAAGGTTTGTCGTTGGAGTTTCGAGATTTGGTTTGCGTATTCTTTTTGGGTTTTCAGAGAGCTTCACATTGATATAACATGCAAATGCATTGCACAACTTTTCAGAATTTACTATTTTTTAGTAAGATCTATTTTTGGCTGTACTCAGGTTGGCAGCAGTTGAGTGTGCTTTCTTCTTCGGGCAGGGTAGTTGAGTATTACTGAATTTGGCTTTCTGAGGTGCATTTTTAAAGAAATGATTTATTTAAGTCATTTAATTATTATAATGTGATTTTGATCCCTTGGCCTAGCACAATGACTTAATGTTATTTTAGAAGGGGGACTATGGGGGTGGACGCCTCATTATGAGGTATTTTAAATATTTCAAAATTTATTATTATTCCCGACGCCAAAATGAAGGTTGGAGAAAGTAAATTAAAAATTAAAATATATTCAAAACAAGAAAAGCGTCCCTTTTGGAGGAAAGATGGAAAGCCAATAGTCACCTCAGAGTTCTTTAAAAGCAGGCCTTTGCTTATTCATTGATCATCCATTATCTATCATATCGAATTGCTGACAAAATGGCTTCAAGTTTATGGCTTCAAGGAATGCATACCTCCTAGCAAAGATTCAAGGAATTCGGTTTCGTGTTTGAAAGATAACACCTAGCTGGATATGAGACCGCTTCTCATTCAAAGATTGCAGATGGAGCATCAATGTTGAAGTTTTTGGTGATAATTTCCAGTTTTGTGTTTGCTGGTCTATGAATGGCTGAAACGAGTTTTCAATTACAGCTTATGGTGTGATTTTATTTTGCTAATGGGTATTGGTTCCATTGATTCCTATGCTATTGGCGCCCCTACTTGTGCATTTGCAGATTTTATTTTGAAGTCTTTAATTTACTAGAGAGGTCGTCCTCTTCCTAGGGCCGTACCATTCTCTTCAATTGGTTCTTGGAATTTGTTCTTTTATTTCAATGGGAGTTTGGCTTAGTTTCTCTCTTTCTGGTTGAATGCTTAGCTCCTAGTGATTATTTGCCTTCAATTTTGAGTGGTTTGGGGAAGCTACAAAGTTGTGATGAGTATTTTGATGAGTGCATAGTTGCTGGTCTGAATATTTCAGTTTGCTGGTCTTTATATCAGACTGGGTTATTTCCTTTTTATGCTATATTTCTTTGGTCATTCAGTTCATATTTGTAATCAGGAATATAGTATAATCATTGCAGAAGTTTGGAGCAGATTTCTATTGCAAATTCATTGTAAGAAGCTCATTGTAATTGCTGGTTACAGTAGTACTGTATCAGCCTCTCTATCATTAGTATATTTCAGTTGTAACTTTCTAATTTCACCCACTGAATAAGTGGAGAATCCCCATTGCTAAAGTGGATGCCTGCTGAAAGGCGGATGCCTGTTGTTAGCAGATGATTTGTTCTTCATTGCAATAATTTCCCCCCATTGAATAAGTGCTAGTGTGGAATCTTCATTGTTGGATCACTGCCTGCTCTTTCATTTCCAGCTTTGTAATTCAGTTTAGTTATTGCTGATGATCTCGTCACCATATGCTATCACCTCACCTTCAATAGGACCTTGGTGAAGGTTACTTTCAAGTTGATTATCTTTTGGGAGCTAATGCTAATCATTGGTGCTTGTGCTGGATTTGTGGTGAAAAGTTGGGGAAAAAACTAAGGGGCTTATTTCAGAGTATGAGTGGTATGTGAATATGAAGGAGCATATGGAGACATAAAAATAAATCTTCCTAAAAAATTACCAATGGCAGCCAATGGGGAGGAAAACCAGAAATGTAGTGGCAAATTTGCATTCTTTACCCAAATAGGCAGAAACATAAAATTTTTAGTTGGGGGTTAAGCGTTAAACCTTGGGTACTAGGATTTAATATAGAATGAGGCTACGGGCCCTTTCCTAGAATATTCTTACCATTTATTCTAGAATCATACATGATAATAACAAACCCTAAGCATAGGGATAAATTGCCATAAGTGCTTGAAGAAATGACCAAGTGCTTTTCACCCATTTATGTAGCTTTGATAAACTGGACCACAAAGAAATAAACCTACATATCAATGCCATCATGGCATAGAACTCCAAGTCTTCCTTTACTTCCTCTCACAACTCTAAAATAGGGATATTTGCAGCCTATTCAATTAGGTTCCTAGAACCACTAATCCCTCCATGGTCCACAAATCTCTTCATTTCCTTTTCACCCTATGGCTCCTTTGAAACGCCATCCATTGCAACCTCCAAAAAGGACCTCCTCCTCTTCCTAGGCATTGCAGGTGCCAGTGAGGACTACAAAATCCCATTTGCAGAAGAAAAAATCCAGGATTGACAGCAATAGATACATTCACTGCTACACAAAGCAACATAAGGTGGATTTTTTTTTGAAAAACTGTTCTTTGTTAGCTGCAGCAGCTGTACCCTTGCTAGGGATAGTAGAGATTACCATCCTTGCACCAAATTGTTAGGAAATTGTTAACATAGAATGTAATAGGAGTTCGTTGAGAAAGAATAGGATCATCAACAAACATCATATTATATAAATGTTCCACTATGTTTCAATAATAGTATCTTGATATGTGCATTTGAATGCAAAATCTATCAAGTGGTATTAGAGCATCTCTGATTTAACCCCCATAATGAATGATTGTTGTCAAGGGGCAGCCCTGTTTTTCTTGCCCCTACTGATGGTAGCCCTATTTATTTTAATAATTTTATGTAGCTATAGTGAGTAATTAGATTAAAGCATTTTGTCAGATTCTTATTTGGTGAAGAACTTGAATGCTGGAGAAAGAGTTTTTTCTGCAAGAGAGAAGAAGATATTTTGAGCTTTGAAGTGTCCTAGAGGTGTATATATTATTTGCATTATGGTGGCTCTTTATAACAGTTTGAGATAGTGTTACCAAAACTATAATATCTTCTTTGATTCTTAGCAAAATTTAGTGATTTAAAATGTTCTCAAAAGCTAACACTTAAGAGAACATAACCCATATTTTTTTTAAAGAGATTGTTTGAAATGAACCAGCAGTTTGACGCAGAAAATAACATAATATTTGCTGATATGAATGGTGTCTGAATGACTGAAGAAGAGTAGCACAGATCATACAATGAAGGAGTCTGAGGTTTGTGGCTTAAAAGACTATAAAAAGGCAGGAGCATTAAAGTAGTCATGGCACAGCAGAAGAAAGTGTTTTTGTGAGGCATTGCAAGGTCTTATGGTCATCAGTGGCACTGCAATGCAACACAGTGTAAACTTTTCTAGAAAGTTTATTTCCATAAATGTTTTAGGGCAAACAGAATTCATATAAAAAGTTTCATTATATATATAATTTTAGGCTAATAAAAATAAATAAATAGGGCTTACAAAATTTTATATAGTTTAGTCTATATACTTAGCCCTTATATCTCATAATCTTGCGTGGGGGATTGGGTTAAAATCAAAACTTTTTTGAATTTGGGAGGTGGATTTTGACAATAACTTGTCAATTGTGTAAAACTGTATTCTTAACAATTTGGCAGAAGGGTTTCTTTTTAGCCCTTATAACTTGTATGATATAATTGTTTTTCCTCAAAAAGAACATTTAAACTTGTTTGTCTAAACCCTTAAGTTGGTAGTTTTTGTAGATGGGTGCATTCTTGGTAGACCCCAACACCTTTATAACTTTTTGATTGAGGGGGATGCATATTCCCATTAAGATGAAGTATTGGGAAATGCATTATCAGAACTATTGATGAGCGTCAAGCAATAGTTTGTGGTCCACAACGTCATTGGGGCTGATCTTGCAAAGTGAGACAATTTTATAGGAGGCTGAAGGATCACAAGAGGTTGGAGGATAATTCCAAATCCCGAGCTTGCTAATAGCTTGAACACTGGTTCAATGATTTAGTAGAAAACCAGAGTGAAAAGTATTAAAAATCAGAAGATGGTGATGATGTAAACCCTACTTCTGCTATAGAAGATAGACAAAGGTTTTTAGTACACAAAGGTTTTTAGTAAGGCCCAAACCGACTAAAGACCAAGATATATGCCAAGTGGAGGCCCATACCACACTCGTTGTGGATATTTTAGCTTGCCCCTATTCACAAAATGTAGTAAAGGCTAGTAAGGCCTAGTTTATCTAATCATATGTGGCTAGATGTCTATGTGTGTGTCTAGTTACAAGGTGCTGAGGACAATTGTGTGTGTCTCTTTGCAATTTTGAAAAATAAACAACTGAGTGTGTCCTTGTTCATGTGTCTAGTGAGGTCATTGCCATTGAAGAAGCATAGAGGCACCATTCTTGCTATTGTTTGTTGTGGACAGTTATTTGCATCCTTGTTTGTAACTTTGAAGGAAGATAGCTAAGTGTGTTGCTATCCTTGGTTGAGAGTTCAATGAGGCCGTATCCCATTGAGGAGGTGCAGTGTGGTCATTCCCACTACTGATTGTAAATATGTGGAACTATGTATGTCCCAATCCATGCGTGAAAACTATCTTCTCCAACCCTTAGGACTTTTGTGTAATAAGAGGGGAGAATGTTAGGAATTTGTGTTATTGCACCATTGTGTATATGTTATAATAAATGATGCATTTATAATTTGATTATATTCTATGTTACCACAAGTTTTTGAGATGGGGACGACAGCGGATGAGGGGACAAATTTTAAAGATGGGGACGGGAGGGAGGTCATTTTTGAGGGGACAATAGGGGATGTAGTCGGCCGAGAGTGTACTTGGTCGGCTGTGAGCCATAAGTAAATAAGATATTAGTTAATATTAATAATCCATGTACTTATGTATGTGTCTTGTTGGTTAGTTGTCTCGGGAATAGTTCCTGATGAAGTAATTAGTTATAATTAAGGCACGCAACGGTTGGTACCTTAACCACCGCCAGCGTACCATATGTACTTGAGTCATGTAGTTGGGAAGGGAGATGGTTTTACTATGCTATGCAATGTTCTGTCTGGAGACATTATGATGTAATTGTCGAATACTTAATAGAGAAGCATATCTATGTTCTGTGCGTTTGCCATGTGATTATTATATGCTGCAATGTTATTTTATATCTCCGTTTACTTTGTACGTCAGTGTACCCATATTGAGTAAACAGGGGATGCTATTAAAAAATAGGGAAAATTTAAAAAATAGAGAAAATTTCAAATATACATATGATAGCATTGATAAAGCAATCATCATATACATCATAGAACCTTAACACATAATATTAGAGTTCAATTGAGATTTTTATTTCATAGAAAGCAACAAGCAAATTAAGTTTTCACGAAATTTAATTGCATTCATTGACAATATGCATATATATTATATAACATTACAGAAAAATGCTTAAAGGCTGCAAGTTTCAACTACAAAATGATAAAAATAATTAATATAGAAATATGCAACTGTACCTAATCAGCATCTCTTAACACTACATCAAAATCAGAGTTTGAGTCATTGCCACTATGAGAGGCTGTCTCATCTTGATCCAATGGAACCCCAAGCAATACATCATGTGTCTCCTCCTCATCATCAACTTGTGTAGTATCTTTGGGATCAACATCTCAACGTACAGTTGGAGTCTAACGATACTCGAGAGTCTATCAATCTTGAAGTTATAAGGTATAATGCATAGCCACCAACTTTTCCTGATCATCTAGAGGCAAGCCTATTCCTCTTGATTGGCTAGATGAAGCTATATGTAGACCAATTCCTCTCTGCAACAAAGGAACTAGCAACTTGTGAAAGGAGACGAGTGGCAAGCATCCTCAACTTTGTTGCATCTTTTCCATGCCATGTCCACCATCCAATGGGGTTGGTTTGAGCTAATGTAGTTCTATCCATCATCACCTTTGGTCTACTAAATGTTGGGCCACAAATATTCACAAAGGCTAACCACTATGCTCTAAGTTTGCTAGTCTCCTCCTCAGTATACATGTTTCCAAGGGCCTTCATGAAGCCTTCTTTCATCTCTTCATCGTTAGATTGAGGCACTTCTTAGGTCTTGTTGCATACCATTTGGGATTTAGAATGTAGGCTGTCATATGAAGTGTAGTGTTCCATTGCCGTGTCATAATGGGTCTAATGTGCTCTTCGTAAAATCCCAAATCAGGGTCCTACTATGAATTGCTTGCTTCATCTGTCCGAGCATGCAATCAAATGTCTCATAAATCTCTCCAAAGCTAGGAGAGTTTGTATCAACCTATTTTATGACCTACACAATGGGTGAGATGATGGAACAAATATATTTGCAAGGAATGAAAATAATTTTATAAATTTACAAGTTAGAAACTTAGAAACAATAAAAATTATAAAATAAAAAATATAATAATAAAATCAGCAATTTATTAATTAATATCAATAATAAAATGAAAACCACAAACTTAATACTAAAATCAGCAATTTATTAATTAATATCAATAATAAAATGAAAACCACAAATTTAATACTAAAATCAGCAATGTATTAGTTAATAATAAAATCAGAAGTTTAATACTAAGTTAATAATAAAATTAGCAATTCATTAAAAAATAACAATTTCTTACCTCATTGTGGACTACCAATCATTGTTGAGGTTTTTTTTGTTTGACACTTTTCCTTCAATTGTGTTTTCCTTTGCCCATCTAGCCCACCTTGAGTTAATCACCATTAATTGTAGAGGCCCTGCACCTCAATCATCCTCTCCAACAAAATAAAGTAGCTAGCATGTCTAGTATCCACAAGCTTGAGGAACTTCTTCCTTGAAAAAGTTCTAAAGAAAGCAAGTGATGTGTGATGATTGCAAATGAAAATTTGAATGCCTCTAGCTTCTAACACCATTGCCTTCACCCAATCTATTTTCCCAATGTCTTTCAATGCATTGTTCAACGCATGAACACAACATGGGGTCCAAGAAATGTGCTTGTAAGCATCCTCCACCATCAAGCCAACTAACTTGCCACAGGCTGAATTAGTCACAACTTGTACAAAATTAGAAGGTCTAACCTCTTCTATGGCATCCTTTAAAGTCTGAAATTGGAAGCTTGCCTTCCTCTTCCTCGTTCAATCAATGGCTCTAAGAAAATAAGAGCCTGCTGAACATGTGACAATGACATTGATGAGCGACTAATGTCTAATATCGGTTCACCCATCTGATGTAGGAGCATCCCTGGTTGTAAAGCAATCTTGTATCAACCAAAACAATTTTCTTTTCTTGCATTTTAGTCAATAGCAGTTTCAGTATTTCATTCCGCATTTCACTGCATTATCATTTCTAAGCTTGCGGAGCAAGATATAGCATTTACACGAGGTCATCTACAACGTATCCAAATTTTAGATCATTTGCATTTGTTTTCAAAAAGTTATCGCTCTCAGAATTTCACTATAAATCACAGTCAGAGCATTTGGGGCCGACTTGGTCTAGATTTCTTAGTGCGAACCTATTTCAGAATGTGTGGAGCTTAATGGGACATCCGACAAGCATTTTGGGTCCAATGGAATCTATCTTGGAGATTCGCGAGTCATTTCATTTCGCGAAGGATTATCTTGCATGCTTTGAGGTCGACCTTCATGTGTGATCATTCATCGGGTTTTGTAAACCCTTGTGGCCGACACGGACCTTTGTTGGAGTTGGAGAATCATATTTATAGTCATTTGTAATTCATAGGAAGTCAGTCATCAAGTTAGAGATAGTCTAGGATTCAATTATTTCGATCAGCCCTGTTGAGGGACTGTAATAAGGCCTTTGGCTTGTTGTAATGTTGAATGCCCTTGTGGTAGGCCTGTGAGCCTTGGATATTCGCCCATGAGGCATATGTTGCATGTAAGATTGTCAATTCCACAAAGAATCATATTTGCAAATCGTTTATTTGTGTTATTTCTGCTTTGTTGACTCTAAGTTGCACGATTTGAACTGTTCTTTTTGAACCCTCCATCCGTGTCTGCACCAAGTGGTATCAGAGCGAGTTTGCGAGTCTTGAAGGCATTCCTTGTGGTGAACAGATTGTCGACTTGAGGCAGACTGCAAGAGTTTTCAACTGATCGCCGACTGTGAGGCAGTTTAAACCCTTGTAGCTAGATTGCCAAATTGAGGTAGTTGCATTGAATTTGATGGGAGAGATGCCACCGAGGAGAGCGCCTTCTTTTGTGAATGCCGTTGGAAGAATGGATGAAATGTTGGAAATGATGCACGAAATGCAAGTCTAATTAGATGT
>CM021100.1:735492461-735591059 GCA_007115665.2 Sequoiadendron giganteum | reverse complement strand
GTGAATGAGCAATTGTTGGAAAAATTTCATATTGAATCATATAGGGATGAAGTACTATGTGATATTATGCCTATGGATGCATGTCATTTATTGTTAGGAAGACCATGGCAATATGATAAGAAAGCAATTCATGATGGAAGAAGGAATACCTAGATTATCATATCAAATGGAAAGAGAATCAAGTTGATGCCTTTGGAGGAGGAAGACTAAGACTGAAGTTTGTGGCACAACCAGACTATGTTTGGTAGATGGAAGGAATTTTTTGGATAGATTGAGGCATGGGAATATGTGTTTTGCATTGATTCCAACAAAGGGTGGTAAACCAGAGGCAGAGAATCCTACCGCAAAGAATGAGGAGGTAGCAAAATTGTTGACAAAGTATGAAGACATCATATCAGAGAATGTATTAGATGGCTTATAGCCAGTCCAGAGCATCAATCATCATATAGATCTAATACTGGGAGCAAGTTTGCCAAACAAGGCAGCACATAGAATGACATCGACAAAGAATGCAAAATTTAACTCGTAGATATAAGAATTTGTTGAAGAAAAGATTGATTAGAGAAACTTTGAGCCCATGTGTGGTACCTGTTGTACTTGCACCAAAGAAAGATGGAGAGTGGAGAATGTGTATAGATTCAAGAGTAATTAGTAGGATCACTATCAAGTATAGATTTCCATTGCCAAGGATGGATGACATTATGGACTGTTTGAGTGAAACAAAGTATTTCACAAAGATTGACCTAAAGAGTGGATACCATCAAATCAGGGTCAAAGAGGAGGATGAATGGAAGATTGCATTTAAGACTAATGAAGAATTGTACGAGTGGTTAGTGATGCCTTTTGGATTGACCAATGCATCGAGCACTTTCTTGAGATTGATGAATGAGGTACTGAAGAATTTTTTGGGTAAGTTTGTCATTATTTACTGGATGATATTCTGATTTTTTGGTAAGACTAGAGAAGAACATTTGTGGCACATCAGACAAGTATTGCAGAGGTTGAGAGAAGAGAAGTTGCTGATTAATGTCAAAAA
Organism: Sequoiadendron giganteum; assembly: GCA_007115665.2. Classification (NCBI taxonomy): domain Eukaryota; kingdom Viridiplantae; phylum Streptophyta; class Pinopsida; order Cupressales; family Cupressaceae; genus Sequoiadendron; species Sequoiadendron giganteum. Next base: position 735,590,023 of record CM021100.1, on the reverse strand, counting down.
GTGTAGTTTTATGAAGACAAAGTTGGTATATCTGGGTTTTGTTATTTTTGCTGAAGGATTGAAGATGGACCTTGAAAAGGTTAGAGCAATTGTTGATTGGCCTACACCGGTGAACATTGGAGAAGTAAGATCATTCCATGGATTAGCAAGTTTCCACCAGAAGTTTATCAGAAGCTTTAGTAGCATTTGTACACCCATGACAAAGACGATGCGAGATAAGAAGGATTTTAAGTGGACATCTAGAGCCCAAAGAAGTTTTGAATTGTTGAAACAAAAAGTGACAAAGCAACCAGTGTTAGCATTATTGGATTTTGACAAGGTATTTCAAGTTGATTGTGATGCAAGTGGAACTGCAATAGGAGCAGTGTTGAGTCAAGAAGGAAGACCTATAGCTTATTTTAGTGAGAAGTTAAGTGATGCCAGAAGAAGATATTCAGTTTATGATTAGGAATTCTATGCCATAGTTCAAGCCTTGAAGAAGTGGAGACATTACTTGTTGCCTAAGGAGTTTGTGTTGTACACCGATCATCAAGCTTTGCAGTATTTGAACAGTCAAGGGAAGTTGAACCGGAGACATATGAGATGGGTGTTCTTGCAAAGTTATACCTTTGTGTTGAAGCATAGGAGTGGCAAGTCAAACAAGGTTGTGGATGCATTGAGCAAAAGAAGGAATTTGCTGACAGAGATGAGGATAGAAGTATTGGGTTTTCAAGGACTGAAGCACATGTATGAGGATGATCAAGATTTTGCTGAAGATTGGAGGGCATGTAAGGAACAAGTAGTGATAGATCGGAGCCAATGGTTGGATTATTTCATTTAGGAAGGCATGTTGTTCAAAGGAAATTAGTTGTGTATTTCGAGGAGTTCAATAAAGGAGAATTTGATTAAAGAGAAACATAGTGGAGGACTATTAGGACATTTTGGAGTGGATAAGATAGTAGCTTTGGTGAGCAAACACTATTTTTGGCCGCAAATATATAAGGATGTCATGAAGTATGTTTAGAGTTGCAAAATTTGTCAAGTTGCAAAAGGGAGTAGTTAGAATACTGGATTGTACAAACCTTTGACAGTATCAGAGAGACCTTGGGAAGATATTAGCATAGATTTCATATTAGGGTTGCCAAGAACACAAAGAGGTTATGATTCTATAATGGTAGTCGTGGATAGATTTTCTAAAATGACACATTTTATTCCTTGCTAGAAGACTAATGATGTTGTACATGTTGTTGACTTATTTTTCAAGGAGATTGTGAGATTGCATGGATTACCTAAGAGCATAGTTTTAGATAGGGACACCAAGTTCATCGGATACTTTTGGAGGACATTATGGAAGAAGATGAAGATACACTTGAAGTTCAGTTCAACATATCACCCACAAACAGATGGACAAATAGAGGCAATAAATAGAAGTTTGGGCAACTTGTTGAGATGTTTGGTTGCTGAGAAAGTAGGAAATTGAGATACAGTTCTACCCCAAGTAGAATTTGCATACAATAATTCAGTGTACCGGAGTACAAGGAAGACACCATTTGAGATTGTGACAGGAGTACATCCAAGAGGAGTTGCAGAGCTAAGAGACATCAATATGGAGAACAAGAGGAGTGCAAAAGGAGAAGAGTTTGCAGACTTCATGAAATCATTGCATAATCAAGTCCGAAAGCATTTGGGAGACATGAACAATGAGTATAAGGAAAGGGCAGATGAGAAAAGGAGACATAAGGAATTTATTGTTGGAGATGAAGTGATGGTATATGAGGAAGGAGAGATTTCTAGTTGGAGTATACAATAAGTTGAAGATGAGGAAGTTTGGACCTTGTAAGATCCTAAGGAAGTTTGATTCTGGAAATGCATATGAAGTAGAGTTACCAGAGACATTGGGTATATCACCTATTTTCAATATTGTAGACATTTATGAGTATCATGAAGGACAAACAAGTGACAGTAGCAATGGAGTAGATTTGAAGGAGCAGTTACCACATCAACCACCGAAGGAGATTGAGCAAATTTTGGATACCAGAACTAGAAGAAGCACTAGAAACAAGTAGGACAAAGAATATTTGGTGAAGTGGAAAGGTAGATTAGTGGAGGATTCATCATGGATTTCTCAGGTTGAGGTGGACCACCTTGGTTTCCCTCTAGCCCTTGGAAAGTGAGGGACTCACTTTTCTTTCAACCTCAGGTGTCTGATACAGGAGCATTCTTGGTTGTAAAGCAATCCTGTATCAACCAAAAACATTTATTTTCTTGCATTTCAATCAATGGTAGTTTCAACTTTCAATATTTCATTCCGCATTTCACCACATTATCGTTTCTTTGCTCGTGGAGTAGGATATAGCATCTACATGAGGTCATTTACATCGTATCCAGATTTCAAATCCTTTGCATTTTGTTTACAAAAAGTCATCACTCTCAGAATTTCATTGTAAATCAAAGTCAGAGTATTTGGGGCCGACGTGGTCCAAATTTCTTAGTGCAGACCTATTTCAGAACTTGCAGAGCTTAATGGAACATCATACATGCATTTTGGGTCCAATGGGATCTATCTTGGAGATTCGCAAGTCATTTCATTTCTCGAAGGATTATCTTACATGCTTTGAGGCTGACCTTCATGTGTGATCATTCATTGGGTTTTGTAAACCCTTGTGGCTGACACAAACCTTTGTTGGAGCTAGAGAATCATATTTATGATCATTTGTAATTCATAGGAAGTTAGTCATCAAGCTAGAGAGAGTTCAGGATTCGATAATTCCGATCTGCCCTATTGAGAGATTGTAATAAGACCTTTGGCCAGTTGTAATGTTGAATGCCCTTGTAGCAGGCTTGTGAGCCCTGGATATTCGCCCATGAGGCATATGTTACATGTAAGATTGTCAAGTCCATAGAGAATCTGTAATGTCCCCTTCCTAGGCAGTACAGTTGGTTCAGGTAGCCTATCCTTTAGATCCTCGTAGGCTGACAGATGTGTTTAGAGGATCACTTGAGGCAGTTATCCAGTGTTTGGGAACATTACTCCTTCAGTTGATCTAGGTTTGGGCCCTGGTAGATGTTAGTGTTTCTTAGATCAGATTAAACAATGAAAGCACTTAATAATATTGCAACACATAAGACAATGAACACAACAAGATACCCTGGGAAAACCCTCCTCTTGAGGGAGAAAAACCCAACAAATGAATCTCTTATATAAAGTGAAACAAGAGCAGAAATCTGCTTATAACTTAGGCCCAACAATGGCCAATTCTTGATGCAAAGAAATCGCTCTTCTTCTAGATGCAAACTAATAATGAATATGATATCTTCCTTGAATCAAATCTGCTGCTATGAAAGTGCGAATTCTGCTCTACTCTTAATTGCGAACTTGCTTGAAATGAATAGATGATTTACAATGACAAGAAGACCTTGTATAAATACAAGAGAGGCGCCTCTTCAAGTTAGGTCGGCCCCTTTAAGAAAAACATAAATAAGGATAAATACAATTAGGGTCGGCCCATGCAACAAATAATAAATGCAAATCATATTAGGGTCGGCCCTTTGTCATTAATAAATGTGTAGCCATGAATTAAATAGCCGAAGGCTACTTATTTAATTCATGTTCTTCTTCTTGGTAATTGTGCAAAGGAAGTGCAGCCCGAAGTTATCCAGTGTTTGGGAACATTACTCCTTCAGTTGATCCAGGTTTGGGCCCTGGCAGACGTTTCCAGAGTGATTTACAGATACTTACTATTTATAGTAAGTCAAGCAGGCAGGAGTTGCTATTTATGGCAGGGCACCTGGTTCAGTTGGTCAGCTCAGCTTCGACCCAATTTGATGATTTGATGAGCAAACAGTGTTTACTTGGGCATCTAATGTTTAGTAAAAGTTTATTATAAAGTCACTTTAATGAAATATTAAAATATTTATTAAATGGCGAAATATAAAGTATTTAATACTTTATAAAAAGGGGAGTTAAATAATAATTAAATGAGCATTTAATTACTAATAAAAAAGGGACGCCATTTATTAATATTTGTCCCAAGTCTTAAAAGGACGAATTCATCATTTATTTAAATGATTATTAAATTGCCTTTTGGGTCGAACTTGTGAAGAGAGATATAAATACTGCCAAGACAAATTGAACTCACTTATGTTATGATTATTCTAATTTGTCTTTTCTCTCTGAGAGCATTGGGGTTTGTGAAACAAGGGTTTCAGCAGATCATCGGGTTTTGGAGAATGTTCCCTCTTTAGAATCAGGCATACTGAGACTGTGCACTACCAGTTGAAGATTGTCAGTTGAGTGGCTTCATCCAGAGGTTATTACAGAGCATAACAGGAAGATTATCAATAGGTTATTGAATCGTTTTGTTTCCAGTCATGATTCTTGTTCATTACCAGTAGATACCTGGCATCTGGCACACATATCAAGGCTGTACGGATTTTCCATTTGCTGGTACAGGCTGTACATTGCAGCAGCACGGCCGTACTTCTCTGCTGGTATGCCAAGGAGTCCAAGTGTGAGCTAGGCATGGCTGAGTTGTTGTATCTTGGGCACATCATCAGTGCCAAGGGAGTCAGTATGGGCCCCTGAGAAGGTCCAAGCTATAGTTGAGTGGCCAGTTCCTGAGAACCTTACCTAGCTCAGAGGATTCATTGGGTTGTGCACTTTCTACAGAAGATTTGTTAGTGGGTTCTCACGTCACGCCGCACCCCTTACTGATTTGACAAAGAAGGGGGCATTTACTTGGTCACCACAGGCTCAGGAGTGCTTTGACAGATTCAAGGTGATTATGACTTCGTGTCCAATATTAGCATTGCCAGATTTTACGAAGTCTTTTGATCTGTATTGTGATGCTTTAGGAGAGGGCATTGGTGCTGCGTTGATGTAGGAGAGACACCCTATTGCTTTGAGATCAGGAAGCTTAGGGGTCCTGAGAGATTTTACATCATTTACGACAAGGAAATGCTAGCCATTATGCACACTTTGGCTAAGTTCAGGCAATATCTGGTGGGCAGTAAATTCAGTGTGTGTACAGACCATAATAACCTGAAACACTTCCTTGGACAACGCGACTTAAATGAAAGATATAAAAAATGGGTCAGCAAGTTGCAATCATATGATTTTGATATTACCTTTATTAAGGGAAAGCAGAGTGTTGTAGCTGACGCATTGTCTCGCAGGCCCAGTTGAATGCTATGGCACAAATCTTCAAGGATTGGAGGCACAGGATTATCGCAGAGTATGCTAAGAACCCATGGGCTTCTAGCATAGTTGATGGGACAGAGCAGGATAGTAGATACACCATTGTGAATGACTTGATCATTTACAAGGGGCGGATTTTTCTGTTTCCTGATTCAGATGTGAGGGATACAGGTTTGAAAGCCCTTCATGATCTTCCTATGGAAGGTCATCCTGGTTATTTTAAAACATACAAGTTGGTACGGGAACGGTTCACTTGGAAAGGCCTAAAGATTGATGTGCCTCAATATGTACGTGAGTGTTTTGTTTGCCAGTAGAACAAACAGGAACACACATCCTTCTGGTTTGCTTCAGCCATGCCCGATACTAGACAGGAAGTGGGAATGTTTATCGATGGATTTTATCACAGGCTTGCCGAAAGCCCAAGGGAAGGATTGTATTTACGTGGTTGTTGATCGGCAGGCAAAATATGCCCATTTCTTTCCGATCACCACTACATTCACAGCATCGCAGATTGTAGAGCTCTTCTTCAAACTATAGTCAGCGATAGAGACAGTCGGTTCATGAGTAACTTTTGGCAGGAGTTGTTCAGACTTTGTGGAATCGAACTGATACCCAGTACCAGCTACCATCCATAGACAAATGGGCAGACGAAGATTGTCAATAAGTGGGTGGAAGGATATCTACGTAATTATAGAGCTGGATAGTAGAGAGCTTGGGTAAGGTGGATATACCTCGGTGAATATTGTTATAACTCCTCTCATCACATGACTATACAGATGACACCCTTCATGGAATTATATGGGTATGAGGCACCCAATCTTTTGGATTTGGTGTTGAGTGATAGCAGTGTGCCCAGCGTCGGTGATATGTTGCAGGATCAACAGGATATTTTGAGGTCTCTCAGAGACAATATTCAGCGGGCATAAAATCAGCAGAAGTAATATACTGATCAGAAAAGGGTTGAGTGTTCTTTTATAGTGGGTGACATGGTGTATCTCATGTTACAGCCGTACTGTCAGTCCACTCTGCGGAAGAGTGGTGCAGAGAAGTTGAAACCCCGTTACTATGGTCCATTTCGAGTCATTAGACGAGTGGGCGAGGTTGCTTATGAGTTAGATTTACCGACGGATAGCAGGGTTCACAACGCGTTTCACGTCGCTCACCTGAAGAAGGCATTGGGTCAACATGTGATACCCTCTCTAGTACTGCCACCCCTTGATGATGAGGGGAAATTGATACTAGTACCTGAGGCCATCCTCGATGTTAGAGAGAGACATCTTTGGAGGCGAGTGATTAGGGAATATCTGATCAAGTGGAGAGATTTGCCAGTTGAAGATGCTACATGGGAGTCTGAGGAGATTTTAGAACATCCAGAGCTGAGATTGCTTGAGGACAAGCAATTTCAAGGAGTGCGGACTGTAATGTCCCCTTCCTAGGCAGTACAGTTGGTCTTGACCCTCACCGCTTCTAGTGCTCATTGTTTTATTTTGGTTGAAAATGTAAATGACAGCTGCAAGTGCAAACATAGAACACGAACAAATGAAAAAAACCCTCCCAAGTATTTGAATTTTTGACAAAAATTTTTGCAAACGAATTAGTTAAAAAATAAACAAAAAAAATGAACTTACCTCAAATTATGGAGACTTGGTCTTCTCTTATCCTTTGCTCCCTTCTCTTCCCTTCTTTCACTTGGCTTCTCACAACTGTGCTCTTCTTTTTTCTTCTCTTCACAATTTGCAAAATGATACAAATGAGCTCATTATTTTGGTTTTGAATGTTATAATGCCTTTTAAGGTTTAGGTTCTATGTAAAGGGTTTTGGGGCCCTTGTGGGCCTCAACACCCCTTTATTTTTTATTACTTTTGTGTTTAAAAAAAAAAAAACTGAAAAGTTGCTGGGCCATAGGGGACGGCTAGCCATCCCTTGGCGTTTTCTAAAATTTCTCAAATGTACCCAAGACGTTTTCGATTGCAGCAAAAATTTGGGGATGGTGAGGGACGTTTTTGACCTGTCCCCGCATCCCCGAGATGTTTCCTACTAGGGACATCCCTGTTTTGGTCAATGATACGTCCCAGGTTACATAGATTATATTAAATCATAGTTAGCCTCATTATGTCAGATAAGCCTATTATAATTAGCTTGGCTTGTTGGGTTGTTATAACTTATTCTAGCATAGCATGTTGTTGGGTGATTTGTTGTGACACCAATACAGATATGGTTATTAGGAATTTGTTCATGTAGAATAGACTAGGAGTTCGTTGGTAAAGAATGGGATCATCAACAATTATCACATTGTATAAATTTTCCACTACATTTAATATTATCCTGTTACATGCATTTGAATGGAAAATCTATCACTGAAATCACTTTAACATAAAAGATCAGTAAGCATATGTCATTACAAAATTTAGAAAACAAGAACTTATACAAAGAAGTTTTCCCTAAGGAAGTCTAGATGCTTGGGTTTGAAATCTTTGACATTGTACGACCAAACAAGATTATCAGTAGAACCTGAACTGAATGCTTTATAATAAAAGTAAAGTCCAAACATAATTTGAGAACCAAAGCTGTTTGAAGTATTGATATTGTTCACTTTGTATTTTTCCTTGTTGATGTTAGTTCACTTGCATTTGGTGACTAATATAGACAATTTTTAGTGCAATTCTATCTGTGTTGGAAGGTTAGCAAGGATGAAACATTGTGCAGTTACTTGTACATGTCATTTGTGGCACAGAAGATATGCTGAGCATCAATAATGATATAGTGTTTAGACTTAAACTTGGTGATAAGTCTGAAAGCTGTTTTTTAATTCAGACTAGGTAGAAAAATGCGGTAAATCAGCAATTAAAAAAAAATATGTACAAAAAACGTTTTTAATAGTTTTTCTTTTGAAAATCTCAAGTTGATTTTCTGTTCTTTTCAGACTTGGCTGAGTTTGACTGCTGAGACTTGTGATTATTGGCTATTAGACTTGGCCAAGTTTTCAGACTCACTCAGCCTGGCTCATATGCAGATCTGTGATTCCTCATCCAGGCTTGCTGAGTCTCAAGACTATTCTAATGATACACATCAAGAGTTAAGGATGAAAAATAAGAACAAAAAGCATGGTATTATTTTTCTACAAAAAAGATGAGGTTGCAGTGACTCAAATGTTTTAAAACAATTGAGCATCAAGTAGAAACTTTGCTTGCAGATGTTATCTTCTCCAACTAGTTACAACTATTGGTGACCAGAATTTGGCAAAATAAAATTTCCCAATAGAAGCAATCGGGAGTGAGAATGACATCTCTGTTGTGTGCGTACATGATCCAAACAATTAGAACTTGAAAACACATGCAATGTTATTTATTAGATGGTTAGCACGGGAAGTGTTGATCATTCTTCATGGCATTGTTACAAAGTTACAATTATATGACATGATTGTGTTTTTCTTTGATTGATCCAGGTTGATGGTTTTTCTGGTAGTCAGTATAAAAGTTTTTCAACATTGAAGGAAGCACAGGATTACGTTGCAGAAGGAGCACGTGATTCTCAGGTTCTATGTGGAAAACAGGTGCAATTCTTATCATATGAGTAGGAAAAAAATGGGATGTTCAAAATTTGGAGTGCAAACTCTAATATGGAATAAGTAGCAACTTGATTTGAGAATACATTTGAACTTCTTTTATTTGGCATTCTGTATGAAATACGTTCAATTTGTTTTAAATGCTTGTGTTCTTTATGCCTTTGGCCATTGAATTTCATTGTTTTTAATCGTTGCATTACTGTTTTATATGCATCTCAGGGTGTCTAATGATATATTAGGGTTCTTTCAAGTAGTTTTTGCTAGTTATTCCTGAAGCTAAGGGGACCTAATGTAACCTTCATTTACTCAGAGGTTGTCCACTGAATTCTGGGAAATAAAATTTATCACAGAGATTGACTTGGTTGCCCACTGAACTAGCAACCAACTCTTATCCAAGCACAAATACCTTTTGCTTTGGAACAATTTTAGCTTCATCATCCATCAATTGTAAGTACCATGAGTAAAAGTTGCAGCTGCTCACTCACTCACCTCTCTTAATGTTAATTCTTTTCTCCTTTTCAAACAAAATATAATACCAGCAAAACGAAGAATGCTCGGTCTCATGGACCAAGAATCAAACATGAGGATGCAAGAATTCTTGAGCCAATGAAATCAGGCTAGCCAAAAATTGGGCCAAGTACCTAATATGAGGATGCAATTATCCTTAGCCAATGAAATCAGGCTAGCCAAAAACTTAGGACATAAAAGCAAACTCTGGATCCTCCACAAGATCCAATTTTTAGTCAAAGACTGATATATATATATATATATATATATATATATGGGATCTATAGATATATTCTTTATGACTAACATGAACTCTGAGTGCTCATAACTGAATACCAAGAGCAACTTCAAATACTGCCATTACTGGTTCATAAAAAATGGTGAGTTCTCATAAAAATTGCCCAGTCACGCTCAACTTTATGCTTTTTACTCGATTATTTTCCATTCAAAATCAGCAAAGCCTTAACAATAAGGCCTAGTATATCTCTTCCAAAGGGGCACGTAGAGGAGTTCTTTAAAACCTCCGTTTTTGCTAACAAGGCATGCCCTAGTTTGTAGCGAAATCTGCCACCTTATTGTGTTTGCGCTCTATTAACCGTGGATTCACTGTGAGCTATGGGGTCTAAAGTATGCTGAAGTATCATTGACTTGAATTTGAATGCATTACTTTTGCTGAAAAAGACTTTATTAAATGAGAGTTAAATTACATAAAAAAGCAATTAAGGCTTTAATGAGCTTAAACATTATACCTAAGGCAATGCAAAGCCAAGATAAAAATATGTGGCCCATGGAATACATAGATAATATTTGCACATAGAAGAAAAAGTTCATATGATTGAGAAAATTTATTTAAAGTACCAAAGGGAAACAAAGTATTTTTTTGTAAAATAAATCATCATTCCTAGCTAATTGTGTAGATGTGGGGTTTTGATAGTAAGGGATATGGAGTCATATTTCTTTTCATTAAAACCTCATTTTTAAAGAAATAGTGCAGTGTAGAGAAAAATGGAGGACCAGAATCTTATAATTAGAGTCTCCACAAAAACAATTGATCTTTTGGCTAGTCTACATGTTATCCTAGTGTTTTTGTTCTTTGTTCCCTGGTTTCAACTTTCCTATTGTTTTTCATTTCTAGATGCATTACATGAATTTGCTTCAATGGAAAGCTTCGATTCGAGATCTGCAAGCTTTCTAGTAGCATGACTATTTGCTTTAGGTAGTTACAGGTCTATGTGTATGGGTAGTAGATAAAATTAGTCCTTTAGATCTCATTGAGAAGAGCAATATGTAGCTGTATGAAAATAAAATCCTTGCGTAAAGAGGCAATTTTCTTTTCCCGAGTATAACTTGGTTAGGCACCTAGGAGCTACAAAAAAAGTTGGCATTAAGTGTGGGTTCTAGTTACTTATCAGCCAAAAGAAAAGATTTATCCACCTCTATTTTTATCATCCTAGAAACAACTTTCTGTATTAGATTGATAAAAAAAAAAAAACCTTTGATTCATATCCTTTCAACCATAGTTCGTAGACTCAAACTCAGAGAGTACTCAGCAAGCCAAAAGTTTCCAACTTGGTCAAACATGGCAACTTAAAAACACTTAAATTTTATGCAAAATATAGCTACAAAATGTATCAAATTTGTTTGGTGGGGTTTGGGGGCAACGTCCCCAGTGGAGTTGAGGGGCACCCCATTTTCATAATTTTTTAAAAGGAAGAAAAGACTACTTATAAAGCTAGAAAACAACATTTTTTGAGGTGTTTAATCCATGTTTTTGATGCATTGTTGGCATAGTGTGAGTCAACCTGTCGGACTTATTGAGTTTTGTCAAAAAATCGCCAAAAAAACTCGGCGAGTTCTGTCAAAAAATCTCCAAAGAAAACTTGGCGAGTACTTGATGACTTGTTGAGTTTGCGAACTATGCTTTCAACCATAATATATGTAATCTCCCCATTTTTAGCACTACACTTTCTAGTGATTGATAGCCTATTCTCGGATGCCTGTAGGCTAGTCAGTGGCAAAATTAGGGTTTCCATTTTAGAGGAGGTTTTGAAGGCTTTCATGCAAGATTTTTTGATGCATGTCTGGTGTAGCTTTTTGGGTTTTTGGAGAGCTTCGAGATGTGGTAACATGCATGACGAGATGTTGACTTGCAATTTTGGTTGTTCCTTGGCTGTATTGGAGGTTTGCATGTTGGAGTTTTACAGTTCTGATTCTAGATTCCTTCTGGGTTTTTAGAGAGCTACGCAGTGGTGTGACATGCACCTAAATCAAAGAACTTTTTTGGACTTACTATTTTTAGTAAGTACGACGATTGCTCGGATTGTGGTTAAAATGAGTTTGGAACAACTTACTATTTTTAGCAGTATGCTATTTTTAGTAAGTTCTATTTTTAGCAGGGTTTCTGCAATTCAGTTTTGTGGCTATATCTGGTAGGTTAGTTTGAGCAGTTTGGTCTCCAACACCCTTGGTGCTATTTTTGGCAGTGCTATTTTTAGTGGCAGTTCACCAGTTCAGTGCAAAGGCTATTTTTGGCAGGTGTTCAATAGTTTGATACTATGGCTATATCTGGCAGGGCAATATATTCTGTTTGGTCTCCAACTTATGAGGTATTTGATTTGGCAAGTTAAATATTTGAGGAGATAATGTTTTAAGTGAAAATAATTCCTTTCCAATAATGAACGACTTCATAAAGGAAATTATTTAAGTGATTTATAATGTTTATTTTCACTTAACTTATGGGACACCAATATTATACTTTATTTGCATTTTATAAAGTATATTGCCTTCATGAAAAAGGGACGCTTTGGAGAAGATATTTGGATAATTATAAAGTATTTTCCTCATATGCTTTTGGACGCCTAAGTGAAGGAGGTAATGAAATACAAATTACAGTTTATTGTAGGTAAATGTGGATTTCACCTTGGGTGCCCTAATTGGAGGGAAAAAGAATTCGAATTTGGGAAGAAGTTATAAATATGAGACTTGGCTTTCATTTGCAGTTATCTATTGTTTATCTTAACGAAATGTTGCTGAAATGGTTTTAGACTTATTGCTTTGAGGAATGCATACCTCCTAGCTTATCAGTTTCGTACTTGAGAGATAGTACCTAGCTATTGAGACTGCTTCTTCAATCCAGAGGTTGCAGATTGAGCTTCAAGTTGCTTTTTGAGTGATATTTCATATTTTGGAGTTGCTAGTTCGGTGCTTGGTTGAAGCACATTTTTACTCGTTGCTCCGCACTCGATTTTTTGTTGATTCTAGGTTTTGACCCTATGCTTTAGTCTACTTTGGACGCCCCATTCTTGCAAATTTTCAGAATTCTTGGTGGGCTCTTAGTTTTTATCTTGTTGGTCGACTTCTCCCAAGTCATACTTTTCCCTGGGAAGTGCCGGAAAGTTTTAGAAAAATAAATAACTCCAGTTTGTTGCAGTCTCTCAGTTCTATCTTGGTCCCCCTTCTCTTATGCTTCATTTGCACTTGGTTTGACGTCATTCAGAGGTGTTTTGACGAAGTTATGAGCGTTTTGGTGATTCTAGGGCTTGCTGGTATGAATTTTTGATTGCTGCAATTTTTATATCAGACTTGATATTTTAGTCCTTTTAACTATATTTCATATGCTGGATAGCTTGTACTTGTTTGGAGTTCATTTCCTAACATTCTAGAGTTCATTGGTTATCTATATCTCATTGTATTTGCAAATTGTTCATCATATTGTAATGTTGAATCAGTAGTACTGATCAGCTCTTTACTTTTTGCACTTTACATTTTGTATCCCCACTTTAGTGGAAGAGACTGGCCTCACCGTCTATTTACTTTTTCAATATTTACTTTCCTGTACGGCCTGCTGAAAAGCAGAAGGGGTCGGCTAGCCGCCCAAACATTTACTTTAAGTACTTAGTAATTCACTCCCGCTGAAAAGTGGTTGAGTTGCATTTCTCATATTGCTGATCAGCTGAGCCGTCAATACACTCTTGTTGAATAAGTGGTCGAGTTGCATATTTACTTTTAGCATTGTAATTTCAATTCCAGTCCTCCCGCTGAATAAGTGGTTGAGTTGATTGTTATTTCCTCTCATTGTACTTTCCCGCAGTTCTGATTTTATGCCAATGATCCCCTTTCGAGTATGCTCTCACCTTGCCCATACTGGGATCTGGGTTGATCAGAAAGAGAAAGGGTTCCATTCAGTTGGTTTATGGTTTCACTAATGTTAATGGGTGAAATTAATGTGTTAATTTAAAAAAAATAAAATTGGCTAGCACATTTCAATATATAAATATTATATTATGCTCTTTCCATTTTAGATTGTCATAGAAATAAGATATCTGCTACAATACAAGCCTCTTGAAATGTAACAGTTTGAGCTAGTTTGTCTAGGTAAAACTACTAGTTCACCCAACATATTGATCGTTCTATAATGAATCATGTCCACACTATAACCTACTCGTTAGAAGAGTGGAAATAGTGGGCAAAAAATGCAAACAAATGTGGTGCAGGTCTGTAATGAAATAAAGCTACCCTAAAGCCTGTGAGACCATGGTTGGAATGTGGGTTAGAGTACCCTAAATTGCTGATATGTTCGAGAATAAGCCCTTTTAGATTTGGTGCAGCAATTTGCAAGCTGAAAATATTTGAAATAATGCGGATTTGCTAATGTAGGGTGATTTGCTTGCCAAAATGTACCAAAGTACTTGCAATAATAAGCACAAATGCAATATTTGAGTAGAATTGCCACAAATGGCGGAGGGTTTCAATCCCAAAATTGAAAATTGAATCCAAAAGGGTTTTCGTCCTTTGAAATTTTGCTAGAGGGTTTTTTTCTTGAGCGTTCAATTTTAAAAATTGAATTTAGTAATAACAAGAATGGATAAGTTATTTTGGGTGCTTGCCCCTCCTATATAGGCGCCTCCAATTTGGGCCCTTTATTAATTTAATTTTCCCTCTAAGTGAAATTAAAATACTTTAAAATAAAGTAATACATAGGCCTCATACGTCTTATTTAAATGGCCGTTGGTAGTAACATTTAAATTGCTCTTTGTTGAAATGAAGATTGAGCCTCAAATTATAATCGTATTATGAAATTATTTCCCTTATATTGTACCTTAGCCTATAGGAAATACAAATAGGCTAGGGGTTGTCAACTAAATTCTTCATTCTTGAGAAAGAGACATGACAATCTCCCCCTCCCAAAATTGCTTGCTTTAAAGCAATTGAAAATTTGGATGCTTGAGTATCTCTCCGCCCTTCCATGTAGTATCTTCTCTGAGGAGATCCTTCAATCACATTAAGTGCTTTTTGGTATTCTTGTTCTTCAACTTGTTCTCTTTGGTGTTTATGATCGCATAGAGCTTCAATTGATTTTAAGCTTGTTGAAGATGATCCTTGAGTGCCCTCAACATGTCTTGGCCATGCTTAACCAAGTCACTTTCAGCCAGTACCATGCTTCTTGTAATCACCAAATTAACCAACCTTAGAACATCATAATCATATAGTGCCATAAATGCAGACATGCTTGCAATCATATGGTAGGAAGTGCAGTAGTAGTATTATCCCAAACATGACCCCTTGATCCATGCTATTTGTTGATCTGATATGTAGCTCTTCAATAACTCTTTGACACATACTATCTTTGTTTGCCCCTTGGTTTGAGGGTGGTAGTGTTGACGTGGATTGTAGTCACACATAACACAGATTGGATTTCTACAACAGAAACCTATCTCTCTTGAAAGACTTTAAATTCTAATATAATTTACAATCCCAAGGTTTCGATCATCAGGTCTTCACACAGTAGGGTCACTCAGGGTTTGTTGTAGTTATTTTTTTCACAAAGGGACTTATGTAGGGATCTTTACTCACAGGAGTTGGAAAAATTGAAATTTACGAGGTATTTGACTAGATTCACAAGTTTTAACACTTATAAAATAGGATCAGTATTTATTTCAGCAAATGGTAGGAAGTGTAGCAGTAGTATTATCCTAAACACAACCCCTTGATCCATGCTATTTGTTGATCCGATATGCAGCTCTTCAAAAACTCTTTGACACATACTATCTTTGTTTGCCCCTTGGTTTGAGGGTGGTAGTGTTGATGTGGATTGTAGTCACACATAACACAGATTGAATTTCAACAACAGAAACCTATCTCTCTTGAAAGACTTTAAATTCTAATAGAATTTACAATCTCAAGGTTTGAATCATCAGGTCTTCACGCACTAGGGTCACTCAGGGTTTCTTGTAGTTACTGTTTTCACAAAGGGACTTATGTAGGGATCTTTACTCACAGGAGTTGGAAAAATTGAAATTTACGAGGTATTTGACTAGATTCACAAGTTTTAACACTTATCAAATAGGATCAATAGTTATTTCAGAAAATTTTATGAAGTAAAAGATAACTTTGATCAATTCTTCCAAAATTAGGATCAGGTGGTAGTGTTGATGTGGATTGTAGTCGCACATAATTCAGATTGGATTTCTACAACAGAAGCCTATCTCTCTTGAAAGACTTTAAATTCTAACAGAATTTACAATCCCAAGGTTTCGATCATCAGGTCTTCACACACTAGGGTCACTTAGGGTTTGTTGTATTTACTGTTCTCATAAAGGGACTTATGTAGGGATCTTTACTCACAGGAGTTGGAAAAACTGAAATTTACGAGGCATTTGACTAGATTCACAAGTTTTAACACTTATCAAATAGGATCAGTAGTTATTTCAGCAAATTTTACAAAATAATAGATAACTTTTGATCAATTCTTCTAAAACTACTTAAATATTTTGTTATTTCCTCAAGTTCAAAAGTATTTAGCAAGACTCACTTGAATTCTTTCAAAGATTTGCAATTACGCTCTCACTTTCAAAGGATTTCATAAAAAAGTAGAAAAATATTAGAGAGAGAAGGGAAAGGGCTTAAGAAACTAAATTTTCAGTAATTGTACATGAATATTTTTCAAGAAATGTAAATTGAGACCTAAATTGCTTTGTGTTTCACCAAAAGATCATAGCTGCACACAGAGCAATGCCAATCTTCAGAGGAAATAACTCCTTACTCAATGAATTGATTCAAATGCACCTGAATCCAATGCAACAATTTGATATTTCAATGAAAACAACAAGTTACAATCATGTATGATTCATTATCTGGAAATGACCTTGAATTGGCCTCAAGTTTACAAGTCTTTACAGAAATATACAAGCACTCTTATTGAGAGTGAGAAGAAACCATGAAGCAGAATTAAAGCTAGCAATTCTCTAACTTAAGTCTGACAATTATTGGCAATTTCTAATCTGTTCAAAAGAATAACTTTGGCCCTTTTATAGAAATAAGGTATCAAAATTTATTTACATTTGTCATTAACCAATGGTTCAAAATCAATCTAAAAAATCAACGGTGGCAATTTAAGTGGCACATGTCTGACATTAGTGCTTCGACAACTGGCAACTGGAATATACTATTCCTGATTCAGACCTTTACATTCTTTGACAACTGACAAGAAGAATATTCTTTTGCAGATTCGGACCTTTGCAAAGCCTGACAGTTGGCAAGCACTTCTCCAAAATATTTCCAAAATTTGATGACATAGCAGCAAGGCATCTGAAACAAAACTATATCACAAAACCCTTGGAAAAATTGCATATTCACATGAAAGTTGACCAAATTGAACAACAATCATCAGATGGCTTCACTGTCAAAACTTGGAGGCAACTTAATCATTTGCAAAATTGAATTATAACTATTGGCATTCAATCTGATCCATTGTCATCCTCAATGATAGACTCTTTTTCTAATGCATCTTGCTTTCTGTTATACTCAGTAAATGTGATAAAAAACCTTAGTCATTTCTTCTCTGGGAAAGCCTTGCATCATTTTCCACTTATACTTGATAGTATTATATGCAGCCAAAATTGATGCTATCTTCTTTGCCCTTGACTTGGATAACCTGTGATATTCTTCTATCAATTTCATATTACGCACAATTTGCTTCATCATATCTTCTTTTAGGTTTGCCATTGGTTCGACAAAAAATCCATCATATATATCTTTAAATTTCCTGATCATCTCCTCTTCATTCTCAACTTTGTCATGATTATACATCAGTTGTGTCAACTTCTCAATTATGACACTATTTTCAGAAACCCAATCTAATACTCTTTGTCTTAGAATTTTTGCCTGATCTTGACTTTCTTGCAAAATTTGTTTCTCAAACTTCATTTGTTCCAGCCTAGTTCATACCTATGCAACATTTTTTGGAGTCAAAACCTTTTCTTTTATCAATAGGTTGCTATTGACCTTCTACAATTCTATTAACTTAGACAATTCTATTTCATTTTGTTCCAATCTTTCTATAGAATTGTCTTTGAGTTTGGCCATTTTCTCTTTCAGTTTTAGCATTTCTACCCAGCCTTTGATAGCAGTTTTTGTTGCTTCTTCTCCGTTTATCACCATGGACTTCATCCATTTTTCTGTCACTCCACTTACATGTTTCATTTTGTTAAGTGCTAGAACTTGATCTTTGGAGAGGAGTATATGATTAGGTGGCAATCGATCTATGTCTTAGCTTGATCCGACTAATTGCCTGATGTAGCCTTGCAGTTGGTCTACTTGGGCTTTCAACTCTTGCTTCTTTTGTTTGTCCCTCTGCATCCTTGCTGCTAGGGCATCTATATTAGCTTTAAGCTCATTCAACTCTTGTCCTTTGGTTGGGCGGCCTAGATCCATGGTTGTCAATTGGTAAACCATTGGTGTCAATCTTCTTTGTCTTTATCCCTTGTCATTGTAGACAAGGTTCTTTCCCTTTTCATTGCAAACAAAGTTCTTGCCCTTTTCCATGGCTTGGGAGTTACAATTTGTTTCATTATGCTTTTCAAGTTCAAATAGGTGCAAGGATCTTTTGACTGCTTTCTGTAGAAAAAGTAGATTGAAGGTTTTAACCAAGTCTTTGAGTGGTTTGGTCAACCCTCCCATAAAAATAACTATGAGTCTCCTTTTTGATACATTATAAACCATCATTGAAAGTCTCTAAAATTGAAACATAGCTATCCACTATCCCATATTGCTTAAGTTGTGCCCATTCCTTGAAATGAATCTCTGGATCTTTCCATCAACCTCTGATTGAATTCATTCAAGGTAGAAACGGAGTTATGTCCTTGAGTGATCATCCCATAGTACCACCATTTGTGTGCTACCCCTTCTAAGTGGAGGCAATGAACATGATTGCCACTTCTTCAAACATTAGGTTCAATGGGAAGTATTTATTCAACTTTTGTAGCCAAGATCTGATAGTACTTTGTTAGATACATCATATGTAGGGATGGTGATCTTACCTAAATGGTTTTGATTGTCTTTACGAGGATACTCTTGTTGGTATTTCTTTCTCTCTTTGGTCCATTCCTCATCCTTAGATCACAAAATTTCTCAAAAGTCAAACCATTATGAATGCGTGGATTATAGTGCATTTAATAAAAAAACTCTAAAGAACCGATACCCTATCCCTAGGGTTGACGAATTAGTTGATGAACTCCACGGTGCGATATACTTCTCTAAGATTGATTTACATTCCAGATACCACCAAATAAGGATGAGGAGAGATGTTCACAAAACTGCTTTTAGATGTCATTTTGGACATTTTGAATTTCTAGTCTTGCCATTTGGACTAACTAATGCCTCGACCACATTCCAATCTTGCATGAACCATGTATTCAATAAACAGTTAAGGAAATTCCTTTTGGTATTCTTTGACGATATATTAGTTTATAGTCAAACTTGGGAAGATCACTTAAGGCATATAGATGAGGTATTGGGGATACTTGAGTAACAATCACTATTTGCTAAAGCATCTAAATGTGAATTTGGGATGAGTGTAATCTTGTATTTGGGGCATAAGATCAACGCCCAAGGAGTTGGTGTAGATGAAGAGAAAATAAAAGCAGTAATAGATTGGCCTCAACCTAAGACTCATTTAGGGGGATTCATAGGACTATGTTGTTATTACAAAAGGTTTGTCAAAGGATTATCAAGGCGAATTGCCTCATTGACAGATTTAACTAAGAAAGGTGCTTTTTCATGGAACAAGGAGGCATAAAGAGCTTTTGACAAGCTCAAAGTAATAATGAGTTCTTGTTCAGTATTAGCTATTCCAAAATTCTCTATTTCTATTTGAATTAGAATGTGACACTGTAATGTCCCAATTTTAGCCATACACTCTTTTGTGATTGATAGCCTATTTTCGGAAGCTCGTAGGCTCGTCAGAGTCAAAATTAGGGTTTCCTGTTTTATAGAGGGTTTCTAAAGCATTTTTGAAGGTTTGCATGTAAGAGTTTTTGATGCATGTCTGGTGGAGTTTTCTGGGTTTTTGAAGAGCTTCGGAATGGTGTAACATGCATCTCCATCTGACAACCTTCCTCGAAACTTACTATTTTTAGCTTGCACGTTGGAGTTTCGAGTTTTAATTTGTGGATTCTTTCTGGGTTTTCAAAGAGCGTCGCAATGATATAACATGCAAGAGATTTGGGCAACTTTCCAGAATTTACGATTTTTAGTAAGTTCTATTTTTAGCAGTGTTCCGGTTGGCAGCAACACAATGAGCTTTCTTCTTCAGGTAGGGCAGTTGTGTATTTCTGGATTTGGCTTTTTGAGGTGCATTTTTAAAGAAATGATTTATTTAAATCATTTAATTATAATAAAGTGTTTTGACCCTTTGGCCTAGCACAATAACTTCATGTTATTTGAAAAAGGGGGACCTTGAGGGTGGACGCCTCATCGAAGGTTCATTTAATATTTCTAATGTTGATATTATTCTTGCGAATTGGACGCCACTTTTGGAGATGAGCAATAATATTTCAAAGTTTATTATTTACTTGAGATTTTGGACGCCAAAAGAAGGATGGAGAAGATGAATTAAAAAATTAAATTATTTCCAAGAAGTGTGGAGGCATCCCTTCTGGAGAAGCTCAAGAGTCACCTCAAACTCATTAAAAGAAGGATTTTGCTCATTCTTTGATTATCCATTCTTTGACTTATCGAAATGCTGTTGGATTGAATTTAGAACCTGACTAAGGGGGAGCTTAGCATTTACACCATTCTTCGGGCCTGAAATTATGGTTCCCTAGATGGTCAATTGGGAGTGTGCTTCATTCAGAAGTGCACATTGAGCAACATTGTTATAAGTTTAAAGTTCTTTCCTGTATTTCTTATTGCTGGTTTAGACATGGCTGAAGGAGATTTTCAAATACCGTTCATTGTGTGATTTTCTTTTCATTATGGGTATTTGTTCAATCCATGTCTTTGCTAGAGGCGACCTTAATTGTGCATTTGCAGGCTTTATCTTCAAGTCTCCATTTTTCTAGTGAGGTCGCCCTCTTTCTAGGGCAATACCACTTCAAAAAGCTAGCTTTGGAATTCGAGCCCACCTTTTGGTGATTGATTTGCATTGAAACTTCATGTGTGCTTGTCCTCATGCTTCAATAAGTGATTATCCTCTATTTTGGAGTGCATTGAGGGAGTTCGGTGAGAGAAATAGGCATTTTGGTGTTAGTATTGCTTGTTTGTCTGTATTTTGGTTCGCTAGAATTTTATATCAGACTTAGCTCTATCCATGTTATGCTATATTTCTTGGGCGTCTATGCTTCTAGCTTCATGTGCATTCAATTTGGTGGGAATAGAAGCATTTTGGATGATGATATGAACAACTTAGTGAAAGTTTAGGTTGTTGGTCTGATTATCCCAGTTTGCTGGTATTTATATCAGACCTGGTTATTCTCTTTTCATGCTATATTTCTTTGGTCTTTCAAATCACATTTATAACCAGAGATATAGTGTACTTCTTGCAAAAGTTTGGAGCAGATTTCTATTGTATATTCATTGTAATAAGCTCATTGTAAATGCTGGTAATAGTAGTATGGTTCCAATCATTCTTATTTCTGCATTAACTTTGTTTTTAATTCAAACATTGTAACCCTTGGATGGTTTACTGCCAGTGTGGAGGAATTAATATTGTATCTCTCATATTTTACCCACTGAACAAGTGGAGAATCGCCAGTGCTTGAGTGGATGCCTGCTGAGAAGCGGATGAATTGATCTTCATTGTAATATTTTCCTCTCACTGAATAAGTGGTAGCGTGGAACCTTCATGGTCGGATCACCGCCTACTTTACATTTCCAATTTGTAATTTCATTCCAGTATTGCTAACGATCCCATCACCATAAGCTATCACCTCACCTTCAATAGGATCTTGGTGAACTTTCTTGGTGAAGGTTATTTTAAAGTTGGATATCTTTTGGGAGCTAACACTAATCTCTAGTGTTGTGCTGGTTTTTGTGGTGAAAAAATTCAATAAAAAACTAAGGGGCACATTTCAGTGGTACCAGAGCTTGCGGACATGCCATCTTGTGGAATCAAGCATTAAAAATTTCAGTTCAGTTCTTGTGCATAGCATTCAATCAAAACTTAGAAATTTTCTTCAATCTGTTGGGTGTTTTAGAGTTAAGTTTCAGATTTAATCATGGCCTCTGATGAAGAAATGAGTTTGGCAAGGACACTTTATATGGTAGGGAAAAGACTTGAAAAAGAATGTCAGTCAAGGGAAGATGAAGTGAGCATACTTCATTTGTTGGAACCATAGTTGAAAAACTCGGACTCGGCAATAACTCGGCAGACCCAAAAAATTTAAAAACTCGGGACTCGGCAAAAACTCAGGGAAAAACTCGGCAATAACTTGGCAAATTTATCGAACATTTTAAAATACATAATTTTTTAAGATATTATTTAAAAACACACATATAAACTGAATTTTTAGAACATATTACTCATTTCATCATATATAAATCAAGATTAGAGTCTAATGCATATCAATCATCAATGTATCTACTATCAACTGATTTCATCATATATAAATCAAAATTAGAGTTTAAAACCTTAATACATATCAATCATCAATGTATCATAGACCAAAAAACAAGTTCGACTTCTCAATACATATCAACTTCAAGTTTCAATATCAATAAAAATTATCTATCCTAAATTTCTTCTCCGACTGAAACTCAAAAGCTTTTGTCGCTGTTGTGTGGGTGGTGTTGATGTAGATGGTATAGTTGTAGTGTTCTCAATAGGAGCCTCAACAGGTGCGTCGACAGGTGCCTCATCCATAGGGATAGGATCATGTTGTGTGTGTGAAGAAACCTCTACTGACTGACCAAGCTCGCCTACTTCCTCCTCATATGCTGCCACCTCTGTTTCCCATTCAGCTGCCTCTACCTCCCTCTCCATCTCAGCGAACTCCTCATCACTTATCCATGGTTCCACATCGACCTCATCAGGCTCAGCAGTCCAATCTGAGAATGGATCAATGTCATCAAGGTCAAGTGCTTCATGTGAACTCAGCCCTTGTACTTTCTTCTCATGCAACCGAAGGTTGTACCGAACGTAGACAAGGTCATTCAAGCGCTTTTGAGTCAACCGATTGCGCTTCTTCGTGTGAATGGCCTCAAAGACACTCCAGTTGCGCTCACAACCAGATGCACTACAAGGCTGCGATAAAATACGAATGGCAACCTTTCGAAGATTAGGCGTTGTGGCACAATAATCTTCCCACCACAAATCTGCAAGGATAACAATTGTCATTTATAACTTAGTGAGGATTTAATAAACTTAAGCATTAACATAAATAGTAAAACAATATTAAACACATGAATTTGTTACCTGGTTGTAGAGTGTCTCTCCTATGAATGCAATCTTTGGAAGAAAACAATGGCCCTTCGACCTTCTTATAGCTCTGTATCTCATCAAGTATGAGATCTCGAAGCTCATCATTACTAACCAATCTCTCAATACATGTGTTGAGGCCAACAAGAACCTCTGTATCTTCTTTGAAAGTAGGAGAGAAATAAAACTTGGGGTTCAAAAAGTGGGCAGCAGCATGAATATGTTGGTGGAGTTGTCGGTTCCACCTCCGATCTATTATGCGCCATATGGGTTCATATTTGGTCTTGTTTGACCCATATAAATGTTGAATTGCCTCTTTGGCCTTATCCATGGCCTCATATAAATACCCCATGGGGCTTTTATCCCCATCCACCAATCGTAGAACTCTAACCAACGGTTTTGACACCTAAAATATAAAAAAAATAACAAAATCAGCAAGTTGTAATATTAGAAAGCAAAAAGCTAAATCATCAATCAAAGTTTGAAAACTTACATTGATGATCTCCTCCATTTGTTTGGCAAATCTATCATCAAAAATGGTCTTCTTGACTTTATCTGCTTCAGGCTTCTTGGAATAAGAACTCTCCAACCATTTTTCACTCACAAACATGCGCTTGAGGTTGGGCAATGTAGATAAAATACTCTGCAAGGTGAGGAAATTGGTGGCAAAGCGTGACTCCTGATCGCACGAGATCCTTACCATCAGTGTGCTCTCTCATAAGACTTAGGACCCATGTGTGATTGTAGATGAACTTTGTGATATTCCTTCCATCTTCAACCACATTCTTCACCCAACTTAGTTTCCCTATGTCCTCAAGGAGCAAGTCAAGACAGTGGGCAGCACAAGGGCTCCAAAATAATGTAGGATGCCTCGCCATTAGAAGTTTACCAGCTGCCACATATGCAGCTGCATTGTCGGTCACAATTTGAATTACATTTTGAACTCCTACTTCCATCACCACCTCATCCAACATGTTGCACAAGGTCTTTGCATTTTTTGTTTCATTGGAGGCATCAACTGATTTTAGAAATACCAATTGTCCCCTTGAAGCCACTAGAAAGTTGATGAGTGTCCTATTTCTGCCATCCGTCCACCCATCAGATATAATGGTGCAGCCATTCTTTTCCCAAGTTCTCCTTTGTTCCTCCACTAGTTTGTGTGTGTTTTGGACCTCATTCTGCAATAATGGCCCACTCAACTCATAAGGACTTGGGGCCTTGAACCCCTTACCTGCCACGGTCAATGCAGTGACCAACCCTTCCCAATAAGGACTAGAAGCAACATTGAACGGAATATTGTTGTAGAACCAAAATTTAGCACATGCGAACTTCGCCTCATTTTGCAACTCTTTATTCCAAGAAGTACCTTCCAATGAAGGTTGTGCACCAGGAGTATTACGTGGAACAAAAATACTAGAACTGAGGCTTGCCCACACTTCCAGTTCCTAATCCTCGTATCCGTGGCCCAAGAGAAGAAGAGCCTCCCATAGTCCTCTGTGACCCTGTAGAACTGAAATCTGCATATGGGGCTGCCATCGCCTCTGCTGCTCTCTTTTTACTTTCCTTCCTTTGGTCAAATGCTGCAAGGAGTGCTTTGGCCTCCATCTCAACCTCTTCGGGTGCCTTTGTACATGGTGTAACATCTCGACAAGGGATTCGTGCCAGGTGAAAATAAGACACGGTGCAATGGTTGCAAATCACCTCTCCTCGCATTGCACCTGGTGTTCCATGTTTCCAGCAAGGATCTCTTGGTTTGCCACCACTCTTTTTACTTGCAGAAGCCATTAGTAAAATACCTAGCAAAAGAGAGACAAGATAAACGGTAAGAGATAAAAAGTGAAGTTAAAGTTAAACAAAATAAATGAAACATATTAAAATTTAAAAATGATTGAAATTTGAAAGATTTGAATTTTGAAACATATTAAAATTAAAAATGATTGAAATATTTTAATATATTAATTTATATTATGGTAAATTGATAATAATGAATAGTAGAATACTAGAAAAGACAATAATAATAATAAAATATGATATTGAAATAAAATTTGCAATTTAAATAACATTATTTTTGTTATTATTTTCTTTTCTACTATTCATCAATTTATCATAATAAAAATTAATATATTTCAATTATTTTTAATTTTAAGTTTTAAAAATAAATTAAATTAAATTAAAAGTTTTTAATTTTCTTTTACAAGTTAATATATTATATTATAAATTTATAAGTTTTAAAAACAAAAATCTAATTCAAAATTATAAGTTAATATATTAAATTAAATTATTAAAAATTATATTATAACTTAAATCAATTATAAATTATAAGTTAAAAAAAAATGAAATTAAAAATTATAAGTTAATAACTTAATACATAGTTTACATACTCGGAATTGGAGAGTACTCGGCAAGCCCAATGGGGTTGAGGGGCAGCGCCCCTTGTGGGGGTCTGGGGGCAACGCCCCCAGCGGGGTCGAGGGGCAGCGCCCCTCGCGGGGTTCGGGGGCAATGCCCCTGGCGCACTCCCTGCCGCGGTATAGGGAAGGGTCGAGGGGCAACGCCCCCGCCGCTAGCACCAATTTAAGGCTTCTGAAACCATACAAAACTCCATGGCTGGTACTCCAAGAAAAAAAACACGAAAAAAAACCACTGTAGCATTTGGCGAGTAATCTATGACTTAATATATTAAATTGTAAGTTTTAAAAAACAATTAAATTCAAAATTTTAAATTCTTATAATTATAGACTATAGTTATTGTCTTATTACTTATAATATATTATATAATATGTATAAATTATTTTTTACAAATATTTGATTACAAATCAATAAATAAATAAAAATTAATTAAAAACTTACTATATGATAGATCTGCCGTTGGACAAAAATGTTCAAAATAATTAATTAAAAAATTTATGTGGGCAAAAACGTTATAGATTTTAATTTTTTTTAGGTCTTTTGTATGTATAAATTATTTTTTACAAATATTTGATTACAAATCAATAAATAAATAAAAATTAATTGAAAAACTTACTATATGATTATGATAGATCTGGCGCTGGACAAAAATGTTCAAAATAATTAATTAAAAAATTTATGTGGGCAAAAACGTTATAGATTTTTAAATTTTTTTAGGTCTTTTGTTTGTGAATCTCGTGAGATTTTCAATGCAGAATAATCTATTGAATTCGCAGAGAAAATAAAAGAAAATACCTTCAATTTAATTCCTTATCCGTCGATTTCTTTGCCTGCGTTTTTTCTCCTGCGCCGCTGTCGCGTTTTTTCTTGAGCTTGCGTTTTTCTCAAGCTGCGGTCCCGTTTTTTCCTGAGCTCGCATTTTTTGTTGCCTCATTTTTTCCTCACTTTTTTCCCTGAGCTGCCGTCGCGTTTTCTGCTATCTCCTGTTGAACGAAATATCAAATAACAATGAAACGCTGTTTGCAGAGTTTGTGGATAAAAACTTAGGGCAAAAAATATAAAAATGTTTTTTTTGTTATTTCGCCCGTGTTTTTCCTGGTTTACTCGCGTTTTTTTTCAAAAGACGCGCCGCGATTTTTTGGTATTACCCGACTGCGAGTTATTAAGCGATTAACTCGCCTCTCAATTTGCCTCGCGATTACTCACGAGTTAGGTGAGTTTTCCGCGAGTTTTTCATCTATGGTTGGAACAATGCTTGAGTCGGGTGAAGCAATCACCTTCTGAGATAATGCAGTTGGCATTAGAACCTGCAGTGATCTCTTTGAATCGATGTTATTGGTTGAGGCATCCTGATGAAGAAACCAAGCTGCTGGTTACTTCTTGCTTCATTGAAGTAATGAGAATTGTGGTACCCCAGGTGCCTTATGATGATGAAACCATGAAGATCATTTTAAATATGATAGTGGAGGGTTTTCAAGATTTGGATGAAACTAAAAGTAATTTGTTTCCAAGAAGGGCTGCTATATTAAAGTCATTTTGAAAAATTTGAGTTTGCATCCTATTGATAGATTTTGAGATGCAAAATCAGATTTATCAGTTGTTTTATTATCTCTTCACCTTGATATGGAGTGAGCAAGAATTTGTGGCAACTAATAGGATATGCCACAGCTTCTGAATTTTGAGATAACCAATAACAAGCACTCCTTTCATCCTTCCTTCTTGATAAACTCGTGATTCCTTACCCCCAACTATTGCAGCCAAGCTAAACATATCCTCTTTAAATGGTGACTGAAGCTAGCAACTACAGCTCCTCTGTATTAACTTGTATATGAAGCGATGGTTGAATTTTAAAGAAATATTCAATTGTATAGAACAAACGATAGCCTTTAAAGGTTTGTCTATTTGTTGTTGACTCATCCACGCCCTTCAGGAATGGCCACGTCTGACTTAGCAAAGACACCGATATAATATTTGGAGTTTCCATCAGACTCAATCGAATGCAACTTCAATGTTATATGTGTTTTTTTCCAGCATCGATGACTCATTATAATCTTCAAGGATTGATGCCACACAAGCAAGCACACAACTCCCGATAGGTGTATTGGTCATGTATATTTCATCCCTTCAAACATGAATTCGTCACCAAGGAAATATGAATTATTTCCCTCAACCGTTCCTTTATTAATATCGAGCCTCCTTGCTATTGGCGTCGTCAACTTACTTGGTTGCTATGTATGATATTCGAAGTCCACATCGATAAATATAATTGTGTTATAAATCAAATATGAACTGTCTTCAATCAAGAATCTGTATACCTTATCAAGGTATTAGGCCACTTCAAATAATAATCATCTCCCTTAATGAACTCGTCCCCCTTGAATAATTCCCCCTGACTATTTAGTATGTCTTCAAACGGTGGCTGTAGGCAAGACAAGTCTCTTGAATAATATACTAGATAGTGCCAATGTTAATACGCTTGTCATAGAATATCATTAACCATGACTCCCTTCACATAGTCTTTGTTTTGGCGGCTAGAGATATGAGGTAACAACATCAACCTTTAATAATTCGACTCTTACGATTCAATTGCTCTCTTGCTTCATTCGGCCTAGAGATGAAACCTTGCATCAACTCCAAATTAAGGGACTCCGACGACTATTTCAAACTTTAATATAACCGCTACTGGGATGAAGCAAACACTGTTGACATTCCAAGAAGTATGAGTGGCTTTAAAACTCAAACGATAAACTCCAACAATTGTGATTACACTCCATGTCTATTTTGCTCGAATTGCCAAGATCATTGATATTTATATCCAAGCCTCCACACCAAATTTCTCGAGTATTCCCCTTCGGCTATGTCAAATTTATTCGTATACTCTGTTTACGGTTCCTCAATTGTCATATCTTCTTTGTCAAAGTGGAATAATTTGATCTCTGCTTCACTAATCTGCATAATTACGACTCTCCAACAGATCCCTGTAACTTCTCTGCAAACAATCTCGGGTTCTTCTTTTGTACATAATCACAAAAGCACCAATGTATAAAAATTAACAATTTCCAAAATCAAACCACGCTCACAAAGATTAACCTTGAAAAGTGATGATCCCTTTGAAATAAGATGATAAAGTATACATATATCAGCATTCACCAAACTAGATATCACAATTTAACCAATTGTAGATACTATATTAATTTTATCTAATCTTCAATTCTGCCCTTGTACACATCGAAATTCAGTTAAATTCCTAGCACAACCCCTGAAATAGGACTGTCAACAATCATCCAGGGGGTATCTTCCAACACCGAAGATGATATCCTTTTTGGAGGTTTCCGTCCCCAAAACGTCTTGTGGCGAACCTTGTTCAACCCACCAAAAACTTGTTTCCAAAATAAAAAATCAGCCCCCTCCAACAAAGCTTCATGAAACTTGTATTCTCTCCACTCTGTAACTCCCTATATTTGTTTGAATTCTCCTCTTTTTTGTCTTTCACTTTTTATTTTGCTTCTTTTGAGAATTCATAAAAAGTAATAACTTATATAATTCATTTTTACTTTTATATAACTTAAGTTACTTTGCATTATTAGTTTAAGTTCTTTTTTTTTCAATTTAACCTTTTGACAACTTAAATTAATAATTTATGCTGACTAAAAAATTGGGGACATTACAAAGAACCAATTCTGCAGAATTTGGGAGATATGCACTGTCATGTCCCCAAAATAGCAAATACCATAAAGATCAAGTGTTAAAATATTAATAAATAAAATAAATAGAAATATTAAGATTAAATATAAAATAAATGTGTACCATATCAATATAAACATATATAAATAACAAATATAATAATAATATATAGGCAAATTATTGCTATTACAATCTAGTATTAAATAACTTATATCAAAAATAATAATAATAAATAAATATTATAACCATTACACATCAAAGATTGTAATACATTAGAATAAAATAATAATAAGCTATTAGCAAATTGGTTTTATTATTATACTTTAATATTAAAATATGTTCAATAAAACATCAAAATAAAATAATAAAATAAGTATATAATCTGAAATGTCATAATTATAGTAATAATATATTATTTTCAAAAATAGATATTATTGTGATCATAAGTCTTTAAGGGCAGCAATTAAATCTAACAAAGGGATATATTTTATGAAAAGTCACCTCTTTCACCAAACAATACATTCCCCCCATGAGTCACCTACCTTGAATGGTATAAATAGAAGGAAGGAAAATAAGGAAGAGGGAAAAACATGGAGAAACAAAACAGCAGCAACAATGATTGTTATGCATTGGAATATAGAGTCATTTAATATCTATATATATATATATATATATATATATTATTTAATAGGCATACAAGTATATATGCATAGATATAGATAAATCTTATAATGAATAATATCATATATATGAATAAAGAAAGAATAATTATATATATATAGGAATACTAATGGATATACGTAAAAGAATAATTATATATATATGGGTAAGTAGATTGGGGAATCATTGGTGAATATACAATAATGATACTTGCAACAATTATTAAGCCTTATAAATAATGATGGCTCTTTAATATAAACATAAGTAGATTATGCATATTTTGTCCTCATCCTATGATCAATCCAGTATAAGGTTGAAGGAAGATGATTAAGGAATAAAGAGTCATGGGAAGACATAGCCAATCATGTGAGACTACTCACTT
This sequence comes from Sequoiadendron giganteum, assembly GCA_007115665.2. Lineage (NCBI taxonomy): Eukaryota > Viridiplantae > Streptophyta > Pinopsida > Cupressales > Cupressaceae > Sequoiadendron > Sequoiadendron giganteum. Next base: position 735,559,947 of record CM021100.1, on the reverse strand, counting down.
AGCTTTAATATTTAGTTGTCTTCAATCTAACATAACAATGTTACATGAACCTTGTATTCCTAACCAATCTATGTATTATTAAAAATAATTGATATGCTTTTGGAATGCGCACAGTCCCCTCTGATGTGTTGGAACCATGCCTTCTTGATACCGAATCTAGAAATAGATTAATTATACTGGAAATTGGCATTGAACTTAGGCGGACTATGTAGTCCTTGATTGATCAGAGGCCAAAGGGTTTATCTTCTATAGATATGGCTTTAATGATGATTAATTTGCATTTGTATTTGATTTCTGTGAATATTGGACTTGCAGGATATGATGAATTGCAATTGAACATAATGAACATGTAAACATGAATATTGCTTAGTTTAGTTTTGTATTCTGATATACCTTCATATTAGGATTCAAAGAACTGTTGATCATATTAAATACTCTTATTGCATAATATGTGTAAATACAAATGAAGTACTAATGATTGCATATCGATTGTCTGAATTGTGTTTGTAATCCTGCTAGGAGAGTTGAGTCATAACTTAAGTGGTTCGTCTAAAAACCTCACCTAGGTTCCGCCCCATAGGCCCAAGGCAAGGGTTGGGCAGTCTGCCCCATAGGCCCATGGGTTGGGCAGTTTTGCCCCACAGGCCCATAACAAGGGTTGGGCAGTCTACCCCACAGGCCCATTGCAAGGGTTGGGTCATGGAGGGGTGAGGGTTCCACCTTGGCATTCCGCCCCACAGGCCCGAGATACGGGTTGGGCATTTGAAGGTGGTAGACCGTAGTCCCTTAGGGATTCTCTAGGGATTCTCCTCTCTTGATGGGCCGAGTGACTCTTCTTATGTTTATCAATCTATATTTATGATTATGTCTGATTTTGGATGTCTATATATTAATGCTAACAAGTATGTTGTTAATGTGATGAATACAGATTCCAATCTAGGGTTATTATATTAACAGGACATTCTTTTGGAAAGAAGAAACCTTAAACCTAATCAACAAAGCAAATTCTATGGCAAACACATGGATTTTAGGGCAAGTCCGGGTAAGGGACATTACATGCACTTTCCAAATAAATTAGGCAAAAACCCTAATTCTGCCATATATCGCTCAATTCTACTCCAATTCCTTTTGAAATCTAGACCATACCTTCTTGAATATAATTTTGAAAAACCCTTTAAATCAGAAAAGAAAATTGCCAAAATTTGAGAGATATACGCTTCCCAAAATGATGTTAGTGTTTCTTAGATCAGATCATATAACTGAAAGTACTTAAAATATTGCAACACATAAGATAATAAACACAACAAGATACCCTGGGAAAACCCTCCTCTTGAGGGAGAAAAACCCAGCAAATAGTCCTCTTATATATTATAGAAACAAGAGAAAAAATCTGCTTACAACTTAGGCCCAGCAATGGCCAATAATTGATACAATGAAATCGCACCTCTCCTAGATGCAAAATGTACAAATGAATATGATCTTCCTTGAATTTGGTCTGCTGCTATAAAGGTGCAAACTTCTGCTCTATATGCGTATTTGCTTGAAGAACTTGAATGAATAATGACAAGGATAGACCTTGTATATATACAATTGAGGCACCTTCTCAACTTAGGTCGGCCCCCTTTGAAGAATACATAATATATTAATTACAATGTAGGTCAGCCCAATGAATAAACAAAACATGCGAACCATTATAGGGTCAGCCCAATGAATAAACAAAACATGCGAACCATTATAGAGTCGGCCCTTTATGTTTATCAAATATTAGCAATATAAATTAAATAGCCGGAAGGCTGTCATTTAATTTAGGCTTTCTCCTTCAAGTGTGTGCAATGGAAGTGCAGCCCTAAGTTGCTATAACATCAACACTCCCTCTCAGCTAGGGATGATACTTCCACCGGCATAAGACACATCATCTCAATGTGAAAACAAATAGAATGTCACCTCATCGTGATATCAACCATCATGACTGCCTTCATAGATGGTATGTACAAGTGCTCATCACTTAATGTGATGTTGTCACCTCAATGTGACTTTCACCATGGCTCCTCTAGAGGGTGAAACAGAAGTACAAATAAATCATCACTAATTCCTTCATGTGATGTTGTCATGGAGTCACACACATGACATCCACCATGGCTCTCCCAGAGGGTGGAAACAAGGGCTTTCACCTCAAATCTCAAAGAGAAATGCACTACCAAGGGCTTACACCTCAAATCTCTCTCAATAGAGAAATGCATTATCAAGGGCTTACACCTCAAATCTCTCTCAATAGAGAAATGCATTATCAATTTTAAAGATCACTGATACTGAGACTCCTTCTCAGTCAAGGCTACATTCTCCACCATACCAAGCTTTTCTCGAAAGTACAGAAACTTGATCTTGGAGAGAGGCTTGGTGAGAATGTTTGCCGTCTGTTCATCAGTGCTGATATACCTCAATTGTATAGCTTTCCTTAGTACCATATCTCTAATATAATGGTACTTGATTTCAACATGCTTTGTTCTGTCATGAAACACAGGATTGACAGAAAGCTTTACACAGCTTTGGTTATCACAATGTATAATAGGAGGCTCCATTGATTGTCCAAACAATCCTGCAAGGAGCTTACGAAGCCACACTGCCTCATGAGCTGCTACACAAGCTGCAATGTATTCTGCCTCGGTTGTACTCAAAGCCACTGACGACTGTTTCCTGCTACACCAAGAAATCATAGCAGAACCCAAACTAAAGCAACAACTAGAGATGCTCTTCCGATCTGAGACACATCTTGCCCAATCAGAATCAGTAAAGCCATTGACGACTGTTTCCTGCTACACCAAGAAATCATAGCAGAACCCAAACTGAAGCAACAACCAGAGATGCTCTTCCGATCTGAGACACATCCTGCCCAATCAGAATCAGTAAAGCCATGTAACTCCAAGTCCTCACCTGAAGAATATCTCAGCCCATATCCAATTGTGCCACACAAGTATCTCAGGATATGTTTAGCTGCAACAAGATGTATTTGCCTTGGTTCACACATAAACTGGCTAAGTGCACTCACTGCATAGCAGATGTCAGGTCTAGTGTTAACTAGATACATCAATGAACCAATCAACTGTCTATACATAGTAGAATCCACTGGATCTGAACTAGTTGCAGCCTCCTTCAACTTATCTAGATTAGTCTCCATGGGTGTAGACATAGGTTTGCAGTCGATCATACCAAACCTTTTGAGAATGTCAATAGTATACTTGCCTTGACTTAGAATCATCTTATCTGGCTTTTGCCAAACTTCTAAGCCAAGGAAGTAATGCATGAGACCTAGATTCTTCGTCTCAAACTCAGAAGCTAACTCCTTCTTGCATTTTAGAATTAGGTGTTCCTCACCAGTGATAATCAAATCATCAACATACAAAACCAAAATCAAAGCTTCACCATTTACTACCTTGAAGTAGAGGTTAGAATTTGCATCATTCTTTGAGAAACCCAGACTTAATAGATACTGATCAATCCTTTCGTACTGAGCACAAGGAGCTTGCTTAAGACCATACAAGGCCTTCTTCAGCTTGCAAACATGAGACTCCTTCCCATGCACCTCAAATCCTTTGGGTTGCTCAATGTAAACCTCTTCTTCTATTACACCATTCAGAAAGGTTGTCTTTACATCCATTTGGTGAATCTTCCATCCTCTAGATGCAGCAATAGCAATGATGGTTTTGACAGACGTATATCGAGCCACAGGAGCAAAAGTTTCTTCATAGTCAACTCCCTCTTTTTGAGAGAACCCTCTAGCCACAAATCTAGCCTTGTGCTTCTCAATGCTCCCATCGGCTGCATGCTTGATTTTGAAGAGCCATTTAGAAGACACCACAAATTTGCCTTTGGGTCTAGGAACTATATCCCAAACATCGTTCTTAAGTATAGACTGATATTCCTCAGTCATGGCATCTTTCCATACTTGTTGACTAGAAGATTCTTTGACGTTTGAAGGCTCTGACTCAATGATCTGACTCATCAAGGCAACATAACTAGAGAACTTATGAGGTCTCTTGCTTTCTTTGAAAGCTCCTCTTGGGGCTGCAAAACTTTCTGCCTCCTGCATTGTCCTACGAGCCCAAAGAAGCCTTTTCTTTCCAATCACAATATCTAAAGGCCCATCAGTAGGATCCAAGGGTTCAACTGGATCATCATCTTCTTTAGGTTCTGGAGCCTCCTCCAGGTTCTCTGGAATATGGTCAACTTCCATATCTTGAGGAGGTTCTTCTTCATCGATCTCCATAGGAGTGCCTTTGGATCTTTTGAAAGCAACATCTTCCTCAAATGTGACATCTCTACTAATCTCAATAGACTTCTGACCTGGGATGAAGATTCTGTAGGCTTTCGATGTCTCACTGTAGCCCACTAGAATTCCCTTCCTCCTAGAAGGTTCTAACTTTGTTCTCTTTTCCTTTGGAATATGAACATATACTGGACAACCAAAGATCCTCAAATGACTAACTTTTGGTTTCACCCCTGAGAATGCTTCTTCAGGAGTTTTATTCTCCAAGATCCTGTGGGGACTCCTATTCTGAACATAGACGGCTGTCCTAGATGCCTCAGTCCAGAGAGAGATTTGCAGATCTTGATCATGAATCATAGCTTTGACTGCTTCCACAATAGACCTGTTTTTCCTTTCAGCAATACCATATTGTTGTGGATTATAGGGAACATTGAACTCCCTCTTAATCCCTGCTTCAATACAGAAATCACGAAATGTGCTAGAGGTGTATTCTCCAACAGTATTGGATCTCAAAACCTTGATCCTTTTTCCAGACAGGTTTTCAACCTATGCCTTGAATTCTCTGAATCTTTCTAATACTTCTTCAGATTCTTTGGATCTCAAGAAATAAATCCAAGTCTTTCTAGAGTAATCATCAATAAAAATAATGTAATACAAGAAACCACTAGAAGATGCAATAGACATTGGACTACATAAATCAGAATGAATGAGATCAAGAATACATTTAGACCTACTTTCACTAGAATGAAACGTACCTTTTGAATTCTTGCCTAGGGCGCATCCTTTGCATGTTCGTGGTTGAATTTTGGAAGACCGGTGACCATCTTCTCCATGATAGGTAATGCTCGAAAGTGAATGTGGGCCAATCTTCGATGCCAAAGATCACATATGCTGGAAGAGTTATGCGCAAGAGCTTGAAGGGGACGAGTGCATAGCCTGTAGAGACATTCATGTCTAACTCCAATTACCCGAGCTGTTTTGAAGTTGGAGTTCTTTGCCCATATAAAGAACTTTTCCTTTAGAAAATGCAACTTGATAACCCTTGTCTTCTAAAGCTGAAATGGAGACAAGATTCCTCTCTTTGCTTGGAACAAATAGAACATCATTCAATTCCAATGTTATGCCTGAATCCAAGTGAAGAGAGGAGTTCCCAACTCCTTTCACAGAATACCTAGCATCGTCTCCAATAACAACTTGTTCACTACAGTCATTTTCTACCAGGTTTGATAGATGCCCCCTGAATCCGGTGATGTGCCGAGAGGCACCACTATCAATCAGCCAAGTGTTGTCATCGGTGGATACATTATTTGACAGGGCTGAATAGAACAAATAATCACTCGAGTCCTTCTGTGGGGCCACTTCCTCAACACTTGCAGTGGCAACCTGCTGCTTAGGTCTGAGAGGACATTCTTTCGCAAAGTGGCCATACTTGTGACACCGAAAGCATTGAATCTTGGACAAGTCTCGTTCCTTTTGAAGGCAGGAGCACCATCATTTCCATTTTCTCGATTCCTCTTGAAGAACCCTTTTTTAAAGCCTTTTCCTTTCTTTGACGAATGAGAGGCAAGAACATGTATTTCTTCATTCTTTGAACTTTGACCAATGCCCCTAGCTGTGAGTCTCGACTCCTCTTGAATGCAGTCAATCCTCAATCGATCAAACTTGGGAAGTTTAGATCTTGCACTGATTCCTTGAATAAACGACTCCCATGAAAGCGGAAGACCATTGAGAGCAAGCATAGTCAAGTCTTTGTCATCAATCATGTGACCAATTGTGGAGAGTTGATCTCTTATCTCTGAAATCCTCATGAAGTAAGTAATTATAGATTCTCCTTTCGCCATTTTCACATGATGAAGTTGTTGCTTCAGTGCAAGTGCTCGATTGGTGTTATTGATTTCATACATCTCTTCCAAAGTTGTAAACATCTCTCTTGCTGTATCCAACTTGAAGACAATCGGTACAACATGATCCTTGACGGAATCAACCAACACTTTCTTTGCCCTAGTATCTTTCTTCCTCCACTGCAACTACTCTTCTTCCTCCTCAGGTTCGGGAACTTTTGTTTTCACAAACTCAACCAAATTATTCTCTTCCAATTTGAGCATGATCTTGAACCTCCATGATGTGTAGTTCGAAACTCCTTCGAGTCTATCCTCGATTTTCAGACCATTCACCATCTTGAAATTTGAATTAGGAGATAGACTGAAAAAGATTAGAGTGAGTGCTGCAAATTAAATTTGATCACGATCTTTTTCAAACCCGCTCTGATACCATGTTAGTGTTTCTTAGATCAGATCATATAACTGAAAGAACTTAGAATATTGCAACACATAAGATAATAAACACAACAAGATACCCTAGGAAAACCCTCCTCTTGAGGGAGAAAAAACCCGACAAATAGTCCTTTTATATATTATAGAAACAAGAGCAGAAATCTGCTTACAACTTAGGCCCAGCAATGGCCAATAATTGATACAATGAAATCGCACCTCTCCTAGATGCAAAATGTACAAATGAATATGATCTTCCTTGAATTCGGACTGCTGCTATAAAGGTGCGAACTTCTGCTCTAGATGCGAATTTTCTTGAAGAACTTGAATGAATAATGACAAGGAGAGACCTTGTATATATACAATTGAGGCACCTCCTCAACTTAGGTCGGCCCCCTTTGAAGAATACATAATATATTAATTACAATGTAGGTCGGCCCAATGAATAAACAAAACATGCGAACCATTATAAGGTCGGCCCTTTATGTTTATCAAATATTAGCAATATAAATTAAATAGCCGGAAGGCTATCATTTAATTTAGGCTTTCTCCTTGAAGCGTGTGCAATGGAAGTGCAGCCCTAAGCTGCTATAACATCAACAAATGAATCCTATGTTAAGAAAATGCCTTGCCTCTACGGTGCCAAGATCATGCTTCAATACCACTTGTAATGAAATAACTTGCAAAATAGAAGAACATGATAGGAAATATGCTGCAAATACTTGATGATAGCTGAGAATAACAAGCCACTTTGAGGGGGCAAACCTCTAAATATCTCCAATGAGAACACAATTAACAATATGATGATGAACTAAGACTCACTACCTTCTATATATACCTTATTTATGCCTAGGATATCACCCAAGCCGACTTAGATAACCCTATAAAAGCATTAGGCCGACCTAATTAACTAAATACCAATATAATAATGATAATATGACTAAATTAAGAGTTAAGATAGCCACAAGCCAACTATTCATAACCCTATGTACTTTAATATTAAGGGCGTAGCAGATCGTCATAGATCTGAAAGAACATTTGAAGTTGGAGACTTAGTTTTCCTTATGTTACAACCTCATAAACAATCCTCCCTCAAGGGAAGTGGTGCTAAGAAAATGAAGCCACAATTCTATGGGCTTTATAAGATTATAAGAAGGATTAGCAAAGTTGCTTATGAATTGGAGTTACCAGCAAACAGTTGAATTCATAATGTCTTTCATGTATCTCGCCTCAAGGGGTGCTAGGTCAACATATCACACCATGTCCTAAGTTACCCCCGCTTGATGAAAAGGGAAAATTAATATTGGAACCCAAGGCCATCATTGACATGAGACAAAAGAAATTAAGAAATAATATTATTTGAGAATATTTGGTTAAATGGAAGAATCTGCCTATGGAGGATGCCACTTTGGAAGGAGCAGAAATTTTTGAACATCCCAAATTAAAATTGCTTGAGGACAAGTAATCTTGGGAAGGCGGGACTGTCATGTCCCACCAAAGACAACAAGCCACTGACTTCGTCTGAGTTCAAAGGGTGAGAATAATCGCAAAAGTAAAGGAAATAATAGCTGCTTCCAAAAAGACTTGAGTAAATAATAATTGAGGTGGTGCTAACGAAGGAGATGCTAACATAAAAGAATTTAACTAAGATTAAATTAAAAGCCTATGGAGCGATTAGATTAGAAGGGGTGTGACTCCTTCTAATGTGAAAAGTTGTGACTTTCTCATATATGAGATATAAAGGGAGGAACATTTCATTGTAAAGAGATCATCAATCAGCCAACAAGCAATTAAGAAATATTCAAGCATTTAGTGATCAATCCATCAAGAAATATCAATCAAGCAAACAGCAATAAATCTATCAATAAGTCAAACAATTGGTCTTGAATTTGAGGAAGTGTCTTGCAGATAAGGAGGACAAAAACCCTTCCAAGTTCACAAGAGATTAAGGATGAAAACACTTATTTCTCTTATCATGTTTGGACGAAAACCCCTAATATTGCCACTGCTGAGTTAGGGACGAAAACCTTTGATTCAACAGATTTGAAAGCATTTCCAAAGAATTCAAGATATGATTGATTTCGTAATTATGCTTTGACATATGATCTAAATTTTATAATAAATTTATAATTTTTGACAAAGCTATTATCATTTTGAGTAAGGATTATCGTTTAAAGGCAAAAATCAGGAATATCCTAATAAAGGACATAACACCTTCGCTCTATCTACCATATGTAAGTCTTTTGTCACAATCTTTGGAATCCTAGGAAATTGGAACTTTTCTTTGATTTCCTTCTAATAATATTTATTTTCTTTACCATTGGGATGCATATGAAATATAGCTCTGAATGAAAATTATTATCTTTCGAAAACAAGCTAGCAAGACCACCAACTCGAATACCATTGTAATGTCCTTGGCAGGGTGTTAGCTCAGATCTACTAGATTTTCTTACAATCGACTCAAATCTTAGTTTATTCTGATCACCAAGCTTCCAATGTGGGCAAGGTGAGAGTATACAAAGACTATAATGAGGACAATGGAAAATAACTAACAAGATAATGGTAGTTAGCCAACCAAATTAAATTAAAATTAAATTCATAGAATTGATCAATTGTCAAAATGGCAGATAGTGATATATAAATCTCGATCAAGCCAAACTGGCTGAGAACAAGAGGAAATGTGTTAATGCCAAAATGATAGATTACATCACTTGATTTTGATACACACCAAGTTGGAAGGGAATAAACTAAATAAAGGGGGGATCCAACAGATAAAATGATTAGGATTTTTTACAATGAAAGCAGAGATTTGATGGTGAACCATACATAATCTTCAATAGTTAAAATTAGTGAAAGATAGTCTCTCAATTTTTTTTGATTTTCAATAACAATTACAATGTAACCAAACACCCGTTAAGGTTAGCTTAAACCAAAACGTTGCATAAAAGAACTCTAACCAAGAATGTGCCCTAAAACCACTTAAAGAGGAGGGACGGGGATATGGTCAAAGGATCCCTAGGATCTATTGAATCAATAGTTACAAAGATTACAACTGAAAGAGAGAGTCTAAACTCAACACTAAGAATGTGCACTCAAGATCTTTTAACAGGTGAGGTGCTAACATATGGTGGAATGCTAATTGTTGAATTGAAAGAAAATAGGCAGATAACCAGCCATGAGAAAAATTACAAATAACAATTCATCCGCTGCGGCAGACATCCACTCATGAGTGGGAATTCACCACTTTCCAGTGGGAACAATGAGAGAATTAGCAAGTTCTTTTTTCCACACTGGCGGTAAACCATTTAGGGGTTACAATGTGATAATTAAACATAAATAAGCATCAATTAAATAGACTGAAACAATACTACTGTTATTAGCTTTTACAAATAGAAAGAGCTGCAAATTACAAGAGTTTGACAATGATTTCAAGCACCAAGATATAGGATGATTCCACGTTAGTTATCAACAAGAATTGATGAAGAAAGATTGGAAAAACAAATTGAAATAAGTCTGATTTAGAAATCTACAATTCTAGAAATGAATTATCAACAATTGCAAAATCAATCAAATGCTCGTAACTTCATCAAATTACCTTCAATTGGACTGAAATCTTTTGTCAATAATCTCTAAGAATATGGCGCCCAAGAACCAATGAAAAACCAGCTTCAAATCCTTCACATTAATTTGGCACGAATCCCAATGCCACTTAGAAAAGTACGACTCCTTGAGGGGCGATTTTGACATTAAAATCAGAAACTAAAAAATTAAATCTGCAAATGCACAAGTGGGGTTGCCTCTAGCATAGGAATCAATAGAACCAATACCCACAAGCTAAATAAATTCACACCCAAAGCTGTAAATAAAAATGTCCTTCAAGAATGAAAGGACCAACAAACACAAATTCTGGAAATAACATCAATTTCTCCAACAATGAAGTTCAATATGTACTTCTGAATGAAGCACATTCTCAATCCATCATCTAAGGAACCATAGTTTCAAGCCCGAAGAGTGGAATAGAATTGTTAAGCTTTCCTTTTGCCGGATTCTGGATTTCAAACTAGCAACATAACTTTTCTTTCCAAAACATAACATGATCAACTCTCCAAAATGCAGCAATATATAAGTTTCGTTGGGCAAATGAAACACTCTGAATTTCAAGAAGTCGAATCACTTCAACTTCCCAAGGGATGCCACCTTTAACCATTTACTTTATTTTGAAAAATAAAACATTATTCACCTTCCCCTTAGGCGTCCATTTCAATTTGCAACAATAAAGCATTTATTAAATCATTAAATGCTCAACTTGACCCCTTAATGTCCCCTCTTTAAAACAACATGAAGTTATCACTCCTAGGCGTGGGGCTACAACTTAAAAACATGAAATTGACTAATTATAAAACTTAGTCCAAGGAGATAACCAAAACCAATGCCAATACTGAAACTGAAGGATTACCAAAATAGCATAATGACCTGAGCTGAATTGCAGATGGTGATATTGCCAAAATTAGACTTACTAAAAATAGCCACTGCCAAAAATAGTAAGTTCACTTCAAACTCAACAGAAAGACAAATTGATCGCCCACACTAATCTGCAAAAGATTGAGTTGCTGCTAGAGTGGTACTGCTATAAATTTACTTACCAAAAATAGCATATTGCTATAAATAGTAAGTTTGCCAAAACCACATCTATATGTCGACTGAGCAGTATCATGACTTACTATAAATAGTAAGTGTTTCCAAATATCTTTTAAGCACAAACCGGGCAACCATCATGACTTACTATAAATAGTAAGTACCCGGAAAGGATGTCAGATTCAGATGCATGGCACACCACCTTGGAGATCTCTGAAAACCCAAAAAAACCCAAATACCTTTTCCTGCATGGAAGGTATCAGTCAAAATTGCATGTCATTATTTTAACATACATGTTACCTCATCTTGAAAAACCCAGAAAGCTCCACTAGACATGCATCAGAAAAACACACATGCAAGCTTTCAAAACTGCATTTGAAACCTCCTATAAAATAGGAAACCCTAATTTCCCATTTTGCTTAGCCTACGAGTTTCCAGAAATAGGCTAAATCCAATTGTAGAACGTAGGGCTAAATTGGGGACATTACAATCCGCTCTTCCCAAAATTGCTTGTCCTCAAGCAATGGCACCACACTCGAAGAAAACAATTTGATCCTTACTACGCCAAGTAGGATCCTAGGGTCCCAAATCCATCTCTGTATAGACCCACCACACTGACGGTGTGCCATATTGATCACATAAACATGACCAATATCCCAAGATTGCTCTGTACTCCTTCCAAACACATGGCTTAAACTGATTGTTTTGAAGGAGCTGAAATCATAATCCCGTAGCATCTCATGCCTTGTAAACTCTGAGGAGTCAAAAACAACAATCCCATAATCTAACACATTCTTGAGCAATAAGGCAAATAATTTTCTCAATTGAAAAGCACGCTCCATATCATAACTCCTCATAGCACCAAGCAGAGTCATGACAACATATGTGACTCTTCCAATACTTCTTGCAAAGGAAAGAGCAACTCCTTGCAAATGATCTCCCATCACATTCTCAAAAATCTGTGAAGATGTATAATGCCTTATTTGGAAAAAAATGATATAACTAAGATGACTCCATGAAAAACTTACAAATTTCACCTCTCCAACTGGTGAACCAAATCAGTTTCTAACTTGTTGCCCCAAACACTAGTATAGGAGAAAACACAGAGAAGGCCATTGTTGAACATTAGAGAACATCCCATACATGAATTTTGGCTGAACTGTAACAATCCTTTTCTCATTTGAGACTCAAAATCAGTCCTAATAGTAGACTGGAAGGTCAGAAAATGGAAACACTAACCAACTAACAGGTCTGATTTAGACAATTTGAAATCTGATTTATGAAAAATCAACATTCCAAACAATAAGCAACAGCTGTAACATGAAAAATCTTTAATAAGATAAGCATAATTGCTCACGAACAAGGCTGGTGGCACCCTTATCGAAGGTCCCAATGCCACCACAAACCATCTTCCAATCATATTTCCATCCCAAAACACCAATTTATGATAAAAAATAAAGAACCAATGACAAAAAAGAGAGGCAACAAACATAAAACTTAAATTTCGACACTTATCTCTACATCCATCCTTCTTTTTACGCATTCCATTCTTCATAAGAATATACTTGAGATCCCAAATACTGATTTTCAATTGAAGGCATTTCCCAACACATAAGCAAATGGTCACAACCAGCTTCTGAATATTATATGCTGGTTTATCCCCCATTAAATTTACACTATTACCTTCTTGCCAAGTAATGCCAAGATCCCAAACTAACAACCATGAAGAACCACTTCTCAGACGAAGAATTGCTCTCACACGAATCCTCTGATTTGCTTGTTCCATCTGAATTGACGCTTCTTGAAACTCCAAGAAGTAATCAACCATCCTATGTTTGTTGAAGAAATTGAATCCAGAATCTTATGTCATGATTTGTCGGAAAGATTCCATGAACCTTTCATCAAATACAATTATGAAATCTATCACTCTAAGAGAAGATGGTGATGAACTAAAATTTGACAAGAGTCTCACAAGCATCCTCATCAAAAAATAAATAAAACCGTCGTCATCATGACCATCAACTCTTTGCCGATGAACAATAAGAATGTCTTCATTTCTTTGTGTTTCAAGAGTTACCAATTCTTGTTGAGTGGGTGCACTAGGAGCAGCAGTAGATTCAACTCCACGCAACTCTCTAACACTGGAAGACAAATTCAAATTTCCTCCTTCAGTAATCTCTGAAGCAATTCCTTCATTAATATCAAAAAGAGGATTTACATAAACCTTATTAGCACCTTTTTCATACAACAAATTGTCAAAAGCCTAAAAAGCTTGTTGATGAAAATTTGAATGCTTCGGTTTCTCAGGACAACATTCCAAATCATATGTTTCTTGTATGAGATCAAGCTCATCAAGAATGCTGATGAAAGGTAGCTTCAGTCAGATATAAAAGATGATTGCTGATTGCATCATCATCATTTATATGTGATCAAAATTACTCTTCATAGAAATATTTATGGAAAATAAGTAATTCAAATTTATAAGCATGTATAAGATTCGAAATAATAAATGATGTTCAAATTCTGCATTGAATAAGATAGAAATATATAAATAATCTGCAATCAGCACATTCAACATAAGAGAAATAAATCCGACTTAGAATTTTGAATAGAATTCTTACACTTAGAATTATCCTAGAATCCTTAGGCTCCTAGTTTGATAGAAGATTTGATTACATTTACATGGTATCAGAGCCAAGTTAAGTGAATCCAAATCAAATCTAGATATCAGATTGCTTAAGAAAATTCGTATTTTTTAAAATCAAATTCACATCACATTCTTCATAATGTCAAGTGTGATCAGATTTGAAGATCGTCTTGCAGGAGCAAACAACTTCACGTCATGGAAATTTAGAATCATGATGATTCTTAAAGAGAATAAAATAGATTCACTTGTGAGAGAAAACAAAAGGGAACTAGAGGTTGATCCTGAGAAAACTCAATGGATTGAAAACAATGAAAAGGCCATGCAAATCTTAGTAGATGCAGTTAGGGATCATATAGTGCCCATCCTAGCAAAACATGAAACTGCATATCAAATGTTCAAATCTTTTGAGAGCAATTATGAGATCAACAACACCAGTAGGACTCTTGCATTAAAGAGGCAAATCAACAATATCCAAATAAACAAAGGAGAAACAATTAGTGCATACTTCATGAGGATCACTGAATTAAGGGATCAACTATCCACAATCGGATATCAGATTGATAGCAAAGAGTTAACTCTAATTGCACTAGGAGGCCTACCAAACTCATGGGAGTCATTGTTCAAAGAATAAGTGCGAGATCTAAACTCCCCAAGTTTGATGGGTTAAGAACAAATTGCCTTCAAGAGGAAACAAGACTCTCAACAAAAGAAAATAAACAAAAGAACATAGATGAAGACATTCATGTACTCAACACAACATCTAATAAAAGGAGTAAGAAAAACTCCTACAAGAGAGGATCTTTTAAAAGAAAGAGAAATTCCAATGGAAAGGGATCTTCTAAGAGGAAAGACATCTCTCAAGTACAATGCTTTAGATGTGATCAATATGGCCACTATGCAATGAAGTGCCCTGACATATCTAAGCAACAAGCATCTTTTGCCAAAGTAGGAAAGTCAAATTCAGATCATGAATCTGAGAACTTTGTGTTCTATACAACCTTATCTAGTCAAGTATCTCACAACACCCACAGCTTGGTAATTGATAGTGGTTCCTCCAGACATATCATAGGGTTCAAAGAACACCTTGACACTATGACTGAAAAGACTGATGAAGAAGTAACCATTGGGGATGATTCTGCACACCCTGTAAAAATTTGGAACTTGCTCCATCAAATTGAAATCCTGTCTTTCTCTTCAACTCACTGGAGTCTTATTTGTACCTAGAATAAAGGGGAATCTAATATCCATCTCTGCCCTTGAAGACAATGGATATAGAGTTACCTTTATTGATGGGAAAGTTCTAGCATGGCCTAAGAACTCAACTATCAAGAAAGCCCAAACCATAGGTTTACTTCAAGGGTATCTTTACAAACTTTCCACTGAGGTTAAGCAAGCCCTTACCCTTGACACTTTTGATTCAAATGAGATTTGGCATAGAAGATTAGGACACCTTCATTTCCGTGCTCTACCTTCTGTAGAAAATTTTGTAACAGGCTTCCCTAAGTTAAAACCATCTCGTGAAGGAACTTGTAAAGGTTGTGCCCTAGGAAAGAATACAAATGGATCCTTTCACAATAGCTTGAGCAAAACCCAAAATGTATTAGAACTGGTTCACTTTGATTTATGTGGACCCATGTCTGTACCTTCCAAAGTAGGGTTTCTATACTATGTGATATTTATAGATGATTTCTTTAGGAAAACCTTGATCTATTTCCTTAAGTGTAAAGAGTCAATAGAAATCCTCAAAAGGTTCAAAGAGTTCAAAGCCCTTATTGAAAACTTCTCCAAGAAGAAAATAAAAATCTTGAGGACGGACAATGGGAAAGAATACACCTCTGAAATTTTTAAGGAATTCTACAAGAGTGCAGGAATTAAGAGGGAGTTCACAGTTGTTTACAACCCTCAACAAAATGGGGTTGTTGAAAGAAAAAATAGAACCATTGTAGAAGCTGCCAAAACAATGTTGCTTGACCAAAACATTGAAACCTCCTTTTGGGCAGAAGCCTCTAGAACTGATGTCTACATTCAAAATAGATGTCCTCATTCTCATCTAGATAACAGAACTCCTGAAGAAGCTTTTACCGGCATAAAACTTGATATTAGTCATTTTAGGATTTTTGGTTGCCCTGTCTATATTCACAAAGAGAAGAGATTCAAACTAGAACCTTCTGGAAAGAAAGGGTTATTTGCTATGCAGTGAATGTTCTCAGCTAGTTAATGTGTGAGCCAAAGGAAATTCACCTTATGGCTATGAAACATATTTTGAGATATCTTCAAGGCACTATTGGATATGGTCTTCTTTACAGAAATGACCAACTAGATCTACATGGATACTCTGATTCAGATTGGGCTGGAAGTGTAACCGATCGGAAAAACACATCAGGATGTTGCTTCAGTTTAGGATCGGCTATGATCTCCTGGATTTGCAGAAAACAGTCTTCAATTACACAGAGCTCAACAAAAGCTGAATATATTGCAGCCTCTATGGGAGCAAGAGAAGCAATTTGGCTTTGTAAATTACTTGTGGAAATCTTTGGTGAGCCCTTGAATCCTACAATCATTCATTGTGATAATCAGAGTTGCATCAAACTCTCTATAAATCCTGTCTTCCGTGATAGATCTAAGCACATTGAGATCCCCTATCATTATGTAAGAGATATGGTGGAAAGGAAAGTGATCCAATTGGAGTATGTTAGCACAAATGATCAAACAACAAACATTCTCACCAAACCTCTCTCCCGAATCAAGGTAGAGCACTTCAAGAAGAAACTTGGTATGATTGAAATGTAATTTGATATTATGTTGAAATTCAAATTGTTTATAAAAGTTTGACTAATATATGTAAAGATGTTTAATGTGTAAACTCTTTTGTCATGTGTGTGACTCGATGAACCTATGGGCCTACTCCCCCTGTGTACATTATTGAAAGGTGACGATCTTTCTAATAATGAGCACTTGTATTTGACATTGTAAAGTGACGACTCTACAATGATAAGTTGAACTATCATGATAGATATCATGTGACTTGATATCTGTGGACATGTCATGATAGTATCTCTTGGACACTTTGATGGATATCATGGGACTTGATGTCATTTTAAGATCATTGTGATCCTTTAGAGATAATCATGGTGGATATTTATATATCTTTGGATATGCCATGAATTATGGTAGACATCATGTGACTTGATGTCAGTGCACATACCATAATGAAGATGTGTTATGAAGAATGTCATGTGACTTGACAATATTGAGATATCATATCATATCTTCTATATCACATGTGAAGGTGATATCCCTACTTATTTGATTTGAAATATCTTCCCTAGCTAAGAGAGAGTGTTGATGAAAGGTAGCTTCGGTCAGATATAAATGATGATTGCTGATTGCATCATCATCATTTATATGTGATCAAAATGATTCTTCATATAAATATTTCTGGAAAATAAGTAATTCGAATTTATAAGCATGTATAAGATTCGAAATAATAAATGATGTTTAAATTCTGCGCTGAATAAGATCGAAATATATAAATGTTATGCAATCAACACATTCAGCATAAGAGAAATAAATCTGACTTAGAATTTTGAATAGAATTCTTACACTTAGAATTATCTTAGAATCGTTAGGCTCCTAGTTTGATAGAAGATTTGATTACATTTACAAAAAATTACCTGAAGCTCCTCAACTCTTCTTTTGTTTTTTTGCTCCCATGAATATTGAACAACAAAAATCTGATTCTCTGCTTCAATTAGAGTCTCATGCACTTCTTGCAACTTGGCTTTGGTGAGCTCGTTACGCTCCAATGCCTTGTCGGCAATTTTGGCCACTTTGTCTTTAACACGAATGATGTGCAAAAGACTTGATTTGGTTTCCTCTAACACAAACTTAATGAACTTCATATCAGCAATGGAAATGCAACATACATCTTGTCCTCTAGGTATAACATAAATCAAATTATCAACATGCTAATGCAATTCATCAAGCTGTGACAAAACTTGAAGTCCATTTTCAGCAGTTTGTGAGCTTGAACTGCAATCTTCATATGCTGGCTGAGATGATGTAGAACAACTTTGATGGACAAAGATTTCAAAAATTGTTTGAGCTGCACTCCCCAACTTGTCTTGCATGTGATGGACACTTTTCATCATTCCATCCATAGTGCCTTCCAATTCCTTAGCTTTTTGCCTTAGCTTGTTTTCAGGTGAAGAGAAATCTGCCTTATGACTACTAGAAACATCTCTTTCCACATTATTTTCTACACATGATTCAAGGGAGTCGGTCAAATCAACTTTGTAGTGGGAAGAGACTTCAACTTTCTCTTTCTCTTGGCTTTCAAACCAACATTCTCCCAAATTGTGAAAAGGCAATTCGTTGGTTGAACACATATCTTCTATCGACCGAACTTCTCAGTCATTTGGATCTGCACTTATGATCTCATCATGCAACTCCATGTCAACTCTTGTTTCTAGAAGTTCTTCTCTTGGATTTTCAACTTGAGGCTCCTTAACACCTATTGACTCATTGTTCTCTACTGTAGGATAAATGGAAACTCCTTGAACATTTTCTATGAATTCGAAGGGATTCCAACTTTTATTCTCCTCTTCAACATCGGAAATCTCTTCTTTGTTCTCAATAGTCTTCTTCAAAAATGGCTTCAATTTTTCTTCACATTGACTGAAAATTTCTTTGACTAACAAATTAGCAGTTGGAGAAATCTGCTCTTCTCGTTCAAAGGCATTCTTGAGAAGGACTTGAACACTTTCAGGAAGAGTATCGGCTTCTTTGATGGTGTCAATTAGAACATTTTTAACAGTTGCAAACATCCCCTCTTCCTGTTCACTCCAAGTCGAGGTGAAAAGATAATTGAATAAGTGATAAATCTGATTCTCCATCTTCGATTCTATCAATAAGATGCAAGTATTAACTTCAAAAAACGTCTTTAAAACAACTGCTCTTCTTGGAAACAAACTATTGTCAGTTTCATCCAAATCTTGAAAACTTTCCACTATCATTTTTAATATGATCTTCATGGTTTCATCATCATAGGGCAATTGGGGAATAACAATTCTTATTATCTCCATGAAACAAGAAGAAATCAGTAGCTTGGTTTCTTCATCAAAATGCCCCAACCAATACGGTTGATTCAAAAAATTCATTGCAGGAGCTAAAGCCAACTACATTTCCTCCAAAGGTGATGGCCTCAATTGTCTCAGACATTGTTCTAACAAATGAAGAATATTCTCTTATTTCCTCTTGACTGAAATTCTTTGCCAAGTCTCTTTCCAACCAAAAAGAGAGTCTCTGCCAACTTCCTTTCTTCTTCATTAGCCATACCTTATTTTGACAAGACAAGGTTTCACAAACCTTTGAAAAGGTGTCAAATTTCAAATTTTTGAAGTTGAAACTAGACTCTGTTATGCTTTCTGATGTAGTATCGGTCTTCTTTGACTCTCATTTGATAACTGAAGCGCTGAAAACTCACAGGATGGCAGGAAAACAGGCTCTGATACCACTAAAAGATACCATCTCAATTTTTTTTTGATTTTCAATAACAATTACAATGTAACCAAGCACCCGTTAAGGTGAGCTTAAACCAAAACGTTGCATAAAAGAACTCTAACCAAGAATGCGCCCTAAAACCACTTAAGGAGGAGGGGCAGGCATATGGTCAGAGGATCCTTAGAATCTATTGAATCAATAGTTACAAAGATTACAACTGAAAGAGAGAGTCTAAACTCAACACCAAGAATGCGCACTCAAGATCTTTTAACAGGTGAGGTGCTAACATATGGTGGAGTGCTAATTGCTGAATTGAAAGAAAATAGGCGGATAACCAGCTATGAGAGAAATTACAAATAACAATTCATCCGCTGCGACAGGCATCCATTCATGAGTGGGAATCCACCACTTTCCAGTGGGTACAATGAGAGAATTAGCAAGTTCTTTTTTCCACACTGGGCGGTAAACGATCCAAGGGTTACAATGTGACAATTAAACATAAATAAGCAGCAATTAAATAGACTGAAACAGTACTATTGTTATCAACTTTTACAAATAGAAAGAGCTGCAAATTACAAGAGTTTGACAATGATTTCAAGCACCAAGATATAGGATGGTTCCACATTAGTTATTGTTGATTTAAGATAGCTTCGGTCAGATATAAATGATGATTGCATTCATGCATCATCATCATTTATATTTAACCGAACTGTTCTTAAAATATAAAACCATCAAAATAAGTTATTCAAATTTCTGGAAATGATGATCGAAATTTGCAATTGAATCAAATTGGAATGCACCTTATATAATCGTTGCTTGTTAAAGCACGCAATGATGTTTATGGTAAACATAGTATGATTACGGGTTGTTGAGGGAAGTTGTGGACACGTCCTATGAGCGGACGTGTCTCCACTTTGTGGAGACACGTCCTCTCATGAGACACGTCTCTCCTTGAGGCGTGTCTCCCTCATACAAAAGGTGGTTCATTCGGCATTTTCAAAACATCGAAATTAATAAATGTTCTGCAATCAACACATTCGAAATATAAGAATTAAATCTGACTTAGAATTCTAGAACAAAATTTCACACTTAGAATTTTCTTAGGATTTTTAGGCTCCTAGTTTGATAAGATTTGATTGCATTTACATGGTATCAGAGCCAAGTTGAGCGAATCAAAATCAAATTTAGATATCAGATTACTTAGCAAAAATTCGCATTTTTGAGAAATCGAATTTACATCACATTCTTCATAAGGTCAAGTGTGATCAGATTTGAAGATCGTCTTGAAGGAGCAAACAACTTCACATCATGGAAATTCAGAATCATGATGATTCCTGAAGAAAATAAGTTACTCATTTGTAAGAGAAAACAAAAGGGAACTTGAGGCTGATCCTGAGAAAACTCAATGGATTGAGAACAATGAAAAGGCCATGAAAATCTTAGTAGATGCAGTTAGGGATCATATAGTGCCCATCCTAGCAAAACATGAAACTGCATATCTGATGTTCAAATCTCTTGAGAGAACCTATGAGATAAACAACACCAGTAGGACTCTTGCATTAAAAAGTTAGATCAACAATGTTCAAATTGATAGCGAAGAGTTAACTCTAATTGCACTAGGAGGCCTACCAAACTCATGGGAGTCATTTGTTCAAGGAATAAGTGCGAGATCTAAACTCCCCAAGTTTGATAGGCTAAGAACAAACTACCTACAAGAGGAAACAAGAGTCTTAACAAAAGAAAACAAACAAAAGAACATAGATGAAGACATTCATGTGCTCAACACAACATCTAATAAAAGGAGTAAGAAAAACTCCTACAAGAAAGGATCATTTAAAAGAAAGAGAAATTCCTATGGAAAAGAATCTTCCAAGAAGAAAGACATCTCTCAAGTACAATGTTTTAGATGTGATCAATATGGCTACTATGCAATGAAGTGCCCTAACAAATCAAAACAACAAGCATCCTTTGCTAAAGTAGGAAAGTCAAATTCTGATCATGAATCTGAGAAATTTGTATTCTATTCAGCCTTATTTAGTCAAGTATCTAACAACACCCACAACTGGGTAATTGACAGTAGTTCTTCAAGACATATCACAGGGTTCAGAGAACACTTAGACATTATGACTGAAGAGATTGATGAAGAAGTAACCATTGGGGATGATTCTGCACACCTTGTAAAGGGAGTTGGAACTTGCTCTATCAAATTGAGATCTGGTCTCTCCCTTCAACTCACTGGAGTTTTATTTGTACCTGGAATAAAAAGGAATCTAATATCCATCTCTGCTCTTGAAGACAATGGATATAAAGTTACCTTTATGGATTGGAAAGTTCTGGCATGGCCTAAGAACTCTACTATAAAGAAAGCCCAAACCATAGGTATAAGACAAGGCTATCTTTATAAACTATGCACTGAAGTCAATCAAGCCCTTACCCTTGATACTTGTGATTCAAATGAAATTTGGCATAGAAGATTAGGACACCTTCATTTCCGTGCCCTACCTTTTATAGAAAAACTTGTAACAGGACTACCTAAGTTAAAACCAACTCATGAAGGAACTTGTAAAGGTTGTGCCCTAGGAAAGAATACAAAGGGATCCTTTCACAATAGCTTGAGTAAAATCCAAAATGTATTAGAACTGTTTCACTCTGATTTATGTGGACCCATGTCTGTACCTTCCAAAGCAGGCTTCCTATACTATGTCATATTTATAGATGACTTCTCTAGGAAGACTTGGATTTATTTCCTTAAGTGTAAAGAGTCAATAGAAATCTTAAAAGGGTTCAAGGAGTTCAAAGCTCTTACTGAAAACGTTTTTGGGAAGAAAATAAAAATCTTAAAGACAGACAATGGAAAAGAATACACCTCTGAAATTTTTAAGGAATTCTGCATGAATGCCTGGATTAAGAGGGAGTTTACAGTAGCATACAACCCTCAACAAAATGGGGTTGCTGAAAGGAAAAATAGAACCATTGTAGAAGCTGCAAAAGCAATGTTGCTTGACCAGAACATAGAAACCTCCTTTTGGCCAGAAGCCTCTAGAACTGTAGTTTACATTCAAAATAGATGTCCTCATTCTCATCTAGAGAACAAAACTCCTGAAGAAGTTTTTACCGGCATGAAATTTTATATTAGTCCTTTTAAGATTTCTGGTTGCCTTGTCTATATTCATGTGCCCAAAGAGAAGAGATTCAAACTAGAACCTTTCAGAAAGAAAGGGGTATTTGTGGGATATAGTGAAATCTCCAAGGCCTACAGGATATTCATACCCGGGCAGAAACAAATTGAATTAAGCAGAGATGCCATCTTTGAAGAAGACATTGCATTCAAAAAGGCAAGAAGTTTTAGTGAGATAGAAACTTATTCCCCTAGAGTATTAGAAGTGGAACCTACACCTGAGACTCAAAGGGAGTATCCTGAGGAAATGCCAAATGAACTTCAATCTACTTCAGATGAGAATCCAAATGACAACGGTAGAAAGAGGCCACTTTGGGCTAGAAAGATGATCAAAGAAGCCGAGAATCATGCAACACCCAAAGGAACGTTTAGGGAAAGTAAAAGACCCAAATAGTTCTCAAGCTATGCTGCTCTAATGAATAACATCATAAAGTCAGAACCTAACAGTGTTACAAAAACCTTCAGACATCAAGTATGGAAGGACGCAATGACGGAAGAATATCAGTCCATTCTAAAGAATTATGTATGAGATATAGTGCCTAGACCAAAAGAGAAATCTGTTGTCTCTTCTAAATGGCTCTTCAAAATGAAACATGCTGCTGATGGCAGTATAGAAAAACATAAGGCACATTTTGTGGCAAGAGGTTTTTCTCAGAAGGAAGGCGTTGATTATAAAGAAACATTTGCACCTGTTGCCCGTTACACATCTGTGAGAGCAGTGTTAGCCATTGCAGCAGCTAAAGGTTGGAAGATCCACCAAATGGATGTGAAAACTGCCTTCCTAAATGGAACCATTGAAGAGGAAGTCTATCTAGAATAGCTTGAAGGTTTTGTGATACATAAACCTGACTCACATGTATGCAGACTAAAGAAAGATCTGTATGGACTTAAACAGGCTCCCAGGGCCTAGTATGAAAGAATTGACAACTACCTCTTGGGACTAGGATTTTCCAAGAATGATGCAGATCCAAATCTTTACTTAAAGGTAATCAAAGGTGATATGTTAATAATTATTTTATATGTTGATGACCTGCTAATAGCAGGAGAAGATCACCTCATTGCTCAGGGAAAGAAGGATTTAAATTCAGAATTTGACATGAAAGACTTGGGCATCTTACACTACTTCCTAGGTTTGGAAGTATGGTAGAAATCAGATGGCATTATAGTAAACCAAGGGAAGTATACTATTGATATTCTGAAGAGATTTGGAATATTGGATTGGAGACCCATGTCTACACCTATGGAAACCAACCTTCACAAACTGAAAGAAGAAGCAGCAGAATCCAAGTGTGCAGATTCAACCCTATATAGACAAATGATTGGATCCTTGATGTACCTGGTTAACATCGGACCTGATATTTGCTATGCAGTAAATGATCTTAGCCAGTGCATGTGTGAGCCAAAGGAAATTCACCTTATGGCTATGAAACATATATTGATATATCTTCAAGGCACTATTGGATATGGCCTTCTTTACAAAAATAATCAACTAGATCTACATGGATACTTTGATTCAGATTGGGTTGGAAGTGTAACCAATCGGAAAAGCACATCAGGATGTTGCTTCAGTTTGGGATCGGCTATGATCTCTTGGATCTGCAAAAAATAGTCTTCAGTAGCTCAAAGCTCGACAAAAGTTGAGTACATTGCAGCCTCTATGGGGGCAAGAGAAGCAATATGGCTCAGGAAATTGCTTGTGGGACTCTTTGGAGAGTCCTTAAATCCTACTATCATTCATTGTGATAATCAAAGTTGCATCAAACTCTCTGTAAATCCATTATTCCATGATAGATTTAAGCACATTGAGATCCCCTACCATTATGTAAGAGACATGGTAGAAAAGAATGTGATCCAGTTGGAGTATATTGGTACAAATGATCAAACAACAGACATTCTCACCAAACCTTTCTCCAGGATCAAGGTAGAACACTTCAGGAAGAAGCTTGGTATGGTTGAAATGTAATTTGATATTATGTTTGAAATTCAAAATTGTTTAGAAGTTGTACTAATATATTTAAAGATGTCTAATGTGTAAACTCTTTTGTCATGTGTGTGACTCCATGACCTTATGGGCCCGCTTCCTCTGTGTACATTATTGAAAGGTGACGATTTTTCTAATAATGAACACTTGTATGCTAAGTCACCATATTCGACCGAATATCAACTTGAAATTCGAAATTCGTCGAATTTAAAAAAAAAAATTGAAATTCGTTCATATTCGAATAAATTCGTACGGTCAAAATTTTGCATTAAAAAATCTCAAAATATTAGCAAAAATTTGTTGAAATTCATCGAGGGCACTGTGATTTTATTAAAATATATCTTAAAAAACGTTTTTTAAGGTTTTTTTTTCCGTATTTTTTGTTGGAGGTGTTATTTTTTTCTGTTTATCCCATGTGGGCTGGTTTGCAGGGCTCCACAAAGTGTTTGCGAGTGTCAACACTCATCAATCGGGCACTCAACCATGAACGGGGTTCATTAGGATTAGAGCTGGAGCTGGACCGTTGGACTTCGGCAAGTCTCAGGCACCGTGCAGGTCTTCTTCAACGCTGGCGGCTCCTTTAGCCCTTCTAATATTATTTTTAATATGTTCTTAATATCATTTCTTTTGTTATGTTTTTATATTTTTTTAATATTATTTATTTATGTTATGTTTTCATATATTTTAATATTATATTATTTTTATTTATGTTCATTTGTTAATTAACTTTGGTTTTTATTTATAATGTTAAAATTTAATATTTTAAAATAAATAAATTAAAAACATTATTTAATATATAATTTAATTTATTTATTATTTATATATTTATAATATTTATTTAAAATTTAAAGTATATTTTTAAACATATTTATTATTTATTTTGTTTTGTGTTTAGCTTTATTAATATATTAAAACATATTAGTATATCAATATTATTTTTTATTTATTTTAAGTTTATTACTTATTTATTTAAAAAATCAAAATTATATAAGACGAATTTAATTCGAATTTTTTTCTTTTCGAATTTTTTCCTTGTCGAATTTAATCCGAATTTCAATGTTGCCGAATTGGAATTGGAATACAAACGCGGTGACTTAGCTTGTATGTGATATATTAAAGTGACGACTCTACAATGATGAGTTGAACTATCATGATAGATATCATGTGACTTGATATCTGTGGACATGTCATGATAGTATCTCTTGGACACTTTGATGGATATCATGGGAGTTGATCTCATTTTAAGATTATTGTGATCCTTAAGAGATAATCATGGTGGATAATTATATATCCGTGGATATGCCATGAATTATTATGGTAGACATCATGTGACTTGATGTTAGTGCACATACCATAATGAAGATGTGATTATGAAAAATGTCATGTGATTTGACAATATTGAGAAAATTTATCATATCAGAGATATCACGTGTGAAGGTGATATTTCCATTTAGTTGATTTGAAATATCTTCCCTAGCTAAGACAAAGTGTTTATTTAAGATAGCTTCGGTTAGATATAAATGATGATTGCATTCATGCATCATCATCATTTATATTTAACCAAACCGTTCTTAAAATATAAAACCATCAAAATAAGTTATTCAAATTTCTGGAAATGATGACCGAAATTTGCAATTGAATCAAATCGGAATGCACCTTATATAATCGCTGCTTTTTAAAGCACGAATTGATGTTTATGGTAAACATTGTATGATTACGGGTTGTTGAGGGAAGTCGCGCGCCCAAGGGACACGTCCCATGAGCGGACGTGTCTCCACTTTGTGGAGACACTACCTCTCATGGGACACGTCTCTCCTTGAGGCGTGTCTCCCTCATACAAAAGGTGATTCATTCAACATTTGTAAAACATCGAAATTAATAAATGTTCTGCAATCAACACATTCGAAATATAAGAATTAAATCTGACTTAGAATTCTAGAACAAAATTTCACACTTAGAATTTCCTTAGGATTTTTAGGCTCCTAGTTTGATAAGATTTGATTGCATTTACAGTTATCAACAAGAATTGATGAAGAAAAAGACTGGAAAATCAAACTGAAATAAGTCTGATTTAGAAATCTGCAATTCTGGAAATGAATTATCAACAACTGCAAAATCAATCAAATGCTCATAACTTCATCAAATTACCTTCGATTGGACTGAAATCTTTTGTGAATAATCTCTAAGAATATGGCGCCCAAGAACCAATAAAAAACCAGCTTCAAATCCTTCACATTAATTTGGCACAAATCCCAATGCCACTTAGAAAAGTACAACCCTCTTCGAGGGGCGATTTTGACATTAAAATCAGAAACTCCAAAATTAAATCTGCAAATGCACAAGCGGGGTCGCCTCTAGCATAGGAATCAATCGAACCAATACCCACACGCTAAATAAATTCACACCCAAAGCTGTAACTAGAAATGTCCTTCAGCCATGAAAGGACCAACAAACACAAATTCTTGAAATAACATCAATTTCTCCAACAATGAAGCTCAATATGTACTTCTCAATGAATCACACTCTCATTCCATCATCTAGGGAACCATAGTTTCAAGCCCAAAGAGTGGAATAGAATTGCTAAGCTTTCCCTTAGCCGGATTCTGGATTTCAAACCAGTAGCATAACTTTGCTTTCCAAAACATAACATGATCAACTCTCCAAAATGCAACAATATATAAGTTTCATTGGGCAAATGAAACACTCTGAATTCCAAGAAGTCGAATCACTTCAACTTCCCAAGGGATGCCACCTTTAACCATTTATTTTATTTTGAAAAATAAAACATTATTCACCTTCCCTTTAGGCGTCCATTTAAATTTGCAACAATAAAGCATTTATTAAATCATTAAATGCTCAACTTGACCCCTTAATGTCCCCTCTTTAAAACAACATGAAGTTATCACTCCTAGGCGTGGGGCTACAACTTAAAAACATGAAATTGACTAAGTATAAAACTTAGTCCAAGGAGATAACCAAAACCAATGCCAATATTGAAACTGAAGGATTACCAAACATAGCATACTGACCTGAGCTGAACTGTAGATGATGATGATACTGCTAAAAGTAGCCTTACTAAAAATAGTAAGCTCACTTCAAACTCAACAAAAAGCCAAATTGATTGGCCACATTGAACTACAAAAGATTGAGTTGCTGCTAGAGTAATACTGCTATAAATATACTTACCAAAAATAGCATATTGCTATAAATAGTAAGTTTGCCAAAACCACATCTGTACACCAACTGAGCAGTATCATGACTTACTATATATAGTAAGTGTTTCCAAATATATTTTAAGCACAAACCAGGCAACCATTATGACTTACTATAAATATTAAGTGCCTGGAAAGGATGTCAGATTCAGATGCATGTCACACAACCCTGGAAATCTCTGAAAACCGAAAAAAACCCAAAAATCTTTTCTTGCATGCAAGGTATTAGTCAAAATTGCATGTCATTATTTTAACATGCATGTCACCTCATCCTGAAGCTCTTTAAAAACCGAGAAAGCTCCACTAGACATGCGTTAGAAAAACACACATGAAAGCCCTCAAAACTGCGTCTGAAACCTCGTATAAAATAGGAAACCCTAATTTCCCATTTTGCTTAGCTTACGAGTTTCCGGAAATAGGCTAAATCCAATTGTAGAGCGTAGGGCTAAATCGGGGACATTAGAATTAGCTATTGGTGGTAAACTGTTCAATTATTACAATTTTGGAAAAGATGGGAATTGAGATTGCCATACAATATTTGTTAGCCATCAACTACAGAATAAGATAACCGAAAATATAAAATACTATCATACCATGTAGAGCTGGATAGAGCATGGAAGCTAAAAGTAGTCAAACACTCTGAACATGATAAGGAAATTGCTAGTATGCAAAGTTATATTTGTATCTACTGATGAATACTCACTATAATGGAAATATGCAACCTTTATGGACTGTTGTAATCACTGTAAGCTCCCAAAATAAGGCTGCTACTGAACAAACAAAATATATTTGATATTTGAGGCAATTCATAAAGATTAGAAGCTGTGATTAGGTCTGCAGAGACTACAACAACCAGAAATGAATGAAAAACCCTCTTTGTTGACTGATTTGAAGGTATAAACAACCTAGAAATAGGCCTAAACAGATGTAAATAGTTAGCAAGGGAAAATGACTGTTGAAATGAACCCACAGAGAGGACAAAAAGGCAGTGACCAGTGCATGAGATGTCACACCCATGTCTGGTTTGTATGGATAGAAAGGAGAAGTATGACTAACATTAATTCATTATAACCTTCCAAACTTACTTTCCACCTGTAGATTAGTTGAAACACTCCCCTTAGGAATCATTCAAAAATATTGGGATTTGTTCATAAACAGGAGCGGTTGGAGGAATATATCCCAGCAGTTTGTATGGTCATTAAATATCTGCAAACTCTATGACTAGGCAAGGAAATGGTACGACCTGCAGTGAGAGTTATTCAAACCAAAAATATTGAATAATGAACAACAATATTATCATCTTCAATTCAAACTTTGATAAGGTTCACACCAAACTTGCAACTGCAAATTGGAAATCAAGATCAGCTAGAGCACAATGGCAATCCCTATGCGGAATTGCATTGAAAGGCTAGGAGTGTTTTTGTCCTCTAAACCAACAATACTAGAGGGTTTTTCGTGCATGAACAACAATATTATCATCTCAATTCAAACTTTGATAAGGTTCACAACAAACTTGCAACTGCAAATTGGAAATCAAGATCAGCTAGAGCACAATGGCAATCCCTATGTGGAATTACATTGAAAGGCTAGGAGTGTTTTTGTCCTCTAAACCAACAATACTAGAGGGTTTTTCGTGCTCAAGAAAGAAAAAAGAATTCATGTTCATTCTTGGAAAATGAAATAGTTTGAATGACCAAGAAGATTATTTTCTTGTGACAAAACCTCCTTTTAGAACTTTTTGAGGGAAAATAATATTTTATTTTATTTTACTTTTCCCTCAAAGTTATAAATGATAAAGCATCCCTTCTCACTCACTTTAGGACCTTGGGCCTAGCAACACTTTATAATTCACTTTTAACTACATTTTTAAATAATTACATATAAATCGTCTTTTAAAAAAATATAATGTAAAGTTACTCTTCGACAACTTAATTTTATTTATTTAATTATTTCCATAGTTTTGAAAAAAAGGGACATGACAACATGGATTGAGGCTTGGGTTGGATCAATTGTGGTCTGGCCTTCATAAGACTTTGTAAGGACAGCCAACTATATAGATGCAAGTACTTTGTGGTTGTGATGGAGTATTTGATGAAGTGGCCTGAAGTTCCCTTCATTTTAACTTGGTGAGAATCATGGGTAGGTCCATTTATGAACAAATCGCAACGTACATTGGCATCCCAAGAGAAATGATGAGTGTCAGTTGTCGATGAGCATTTAATGTCTAGGGATTTCAGATGGTTGATGCAGTGCACATGTGCACTAACAAGATTCTCAAACCAATTTCTTCAGCAAGCAGGAGAATTCTTCAAGTGGCTATCTTAATCTGTGGATTCTTTTTAAACCATAGCTTCCATGTGTTTTGAATGCCACAACTTGGTATCTCTGGATTTTCAAACTTAATGAACTGGCAGAAGGTTTGTAGCGTGAGACATATTCAGATTTCTTTCAACTGCAAAAATAGGACAGTGATGATGGTTCAAATTTCACAACTTAAGATATCTACATTTCATTGTTAGAGCAACTGCACAAATTTCTTAATCCATGATTGATTCTTTCTGCACACAATTGAAGTTTTCTAGAATTAAATCTGGAATATCTTCATATGGTCTAGATATGAAGTGCTATTCCCAGATTTGTCACTGCCACATGGGATGTGTATCTTGGAACAACAAATAAAAACTAGTGTATCTGACATTCATCTCTGCAGTATGTCTTCCTGGATCTCTATCGAATATGCGTGATATGGGTAAGTCATATGCAGGTCTATGGTGATAGCAAAAAGTGGTAGTCTCACTCTTGAATAGCTTCTTTGAAGTTCTTCTCTTCAAAAAATGTGTTTCAATTATCATGTCTCACTATTTCTATTGGGTTTGTTGATTTGGTATCATTTTGTAGTAGTTGCCTTTTTTGGATCAATGTCATCTAAAAAGTTTATATACTCCTTCAGCTCTATAATTCTTTTGGTTGTTTGGTTTGGAATATAACTAAAATATGTGTGTTAGGGCTTAACTGAGAATGCCAATGGTTGACCCCCAATAACTATTTGAAGAATGATGCTCAGGGATTGATAATATAAGGAAAGTCACACACTTGCAACCCATAGCCCATATTTCTAGGGAGGATGAGTAGGAGGAGGAATACGGAGAAGCAGGGGGAGAGGAACTGCAATATGGTACTTAGTTCCTTTTGATTCATGTCACAATGATTTGGTAATGATTGTCTCTGATAGTTCTCTTATTGGATGACATGGACTAAACTAGAGTCAAGGCATTTCCTTGGTAAGGTTCAAAACTTCAATGAATCCATATGACTAGTTTAGGTATTCATTTGTCTTTTGCTGTCAACTTTTAGACAACAATTGTTTGAGATTTGGCTTTTCTACGGACTGATGAATGTATTGTCTTGTATTGGGTGCTAATTTTGACTAATGAATAGTGTCAACTTTCAATGAATCCACTTGATCTTAAGTTTCTTAGGAAGAAGGATAATGTGTGAATGATTTTAACTAATCAAAAGCATTGCATTTGACTAGCAATGATATGGCTCATATATGGTAATTACCTCCAGACAATAATTAGTGCAGTTTACATCATTTGTAGTAATGGTGGTTAGAAAAATTGTGTATTATCAACAATATGAATGACTTTGCTTGTAATTTATCATGCTTTCTATCTTATGGATCTTCTTTTTCACCTTTCACAGAGTTCAATTAAGAACTTTCTATTACCATGCAGGATGCTGCTTCTGCTTCTGATAGTTATAAAAAATTCTCATATGTGAAGTCGGAAACTTCCTTACAACAAGATATTCCAGAAACCCAGGCTGCAACCAAGAAACAGGTGCGCTTTCCAGAATACCACAATAGGAAATGCTCAATTGACAGGCAACATTTACTGTTCAAGGTTTAATTTGAAACTTCAAGTAAAAAAGTCATTCAAGGTCTTAATTGGAATATTTTTTGTTCATTTCAAATGACTTGTTCATTATGGAAGTTACTGGACTCAATGAAATTTTCTTTTTCTTTTTTAACGTTCCATTCACCCTAGCTTGGATTCTTCAGATAGCATTCTGGTTGATTTCTGGAGAGCATGAAGGAAATAATATGACATTTTAATGTCCAAAATAAGTCAGTGGGACTGAAAAATACAACCAACAATGATATTTATAAAAAGAGTGCCCAAAGAATGTCTCCCCTAACAAATAACAGTGTTTAGGAGAAATTTAAACCCTAAGAAAAAAATAAACCTACAAAAGCATGTGGCACCAGGAATAAATAAACCTAGGTGATTAGTCTCCAAAGAAGAGGAAAAGTCAAGGCCCTCCAGTCTTCATCTGTATGCGACCAAAAATGATCCCCCTTAAAGAATGTAATGAGTGTAAAGCGTGTAGCTCAAGTTGGGTGGATTTAACAGCACATTTTTAGAAGCATAAGAGGAGAGACTGTTCTAACATCCAGGGCAATAATTCAGCTGGAAGTATTAAGGAAACTGGTAATGTGGTCTTGGCAATGAGCTTTAGGTTGGGTGCATAGGGAAGAAATGGACACTTTATGCCAAATGCGGGGTCTAACACTGGACAATAATCTAACAATCTAGGAGCAGAATCTATGTTAACAATGTGTGGCAATCTAGGAAGCAATGGACACTTAATGCCAGATGCTGGGTCTAACACTGCTGAATAATTTGACAATCTAGGAACAGCTTTTATGTTAACAGTTTGCGGCAATCTAGGATGTTAAATTGTTCTGCAGTGCTAGGTCCAGCATTTGGCATAAAATTTCCTTGCTTTCTCTATGCACCCAGCCCAAAGCTCATTGCTAGTACTGTGATTATTGGAGGGGATATAACTATTTCTTTATACGAAAAAATGATGGTTGGTTTTGTTTCTAAAAGTTGTAGTGGCATTTTCATGAGGAATTCGGATGAAGTTTCTGAGCATCTCTATATGTCTCTTGGAATTGCCTTTTCAAAATTGAGAAACTTCGTATAGATGTTTCTTAGATATATCTAATAAATTTCAATATTCTTTTCCTCAAATACATTGGTTGGCAAGAGCTGAAATATCAAAAGAAATACACTAATAGACTTGTAATTTTCATTTTGTGCACTATTATTTATGAGTTTTCGTGAGTAGAATTTTTTTATTATTAAAGCCAAAAGAGGTACTGATAGAGAAGAAACAATAAAAAGGAATAGAATGTCTACATGCACTTACGTTTTATCAGTATAAGGAAAGAGGGGTACTCAATGATAATGGTAAGTCTCTGGAGAGCAACTTGACAAAGTACCTGTACATTGACAAAATAGCTGATGTGGGAGTTGGACCTATTCCATTAAATGAGGTATGATTTACGTTGATGATATTTGTTATCTGTATGCCTATTTTTCAGTTACAATATTTTTATGTACTCTCTACACAACCTTGGTCCCTGGATCCTAAGTGTAATCATGTTCTAACTAACTATTTATGTCATGATGATAATATCAGATCATCAATTATCAATATATAAAATATTTGCTTTTGTTGACATCTAAATTTATGTACTTCAAAATCATAAGTTATTTTTTATATTTAAGAATTTTACATTTCTTAAAATTGCATAGCCATTAAATAATTCCAAAAATCAATAAATCCTGCATGTATTTAAGTATTTAATTATTTTTTATCTCCAAGTACTCATCAATTCTTTTTGAAGAATGGCGTACCAATACCTGCCTCTATCTCTTGTACTAGCATGAAATCTTTGTCTCCTAGTAATGATGTAAATTAATCTAAAACTAGAACATTTGAATCTTTTGGTATGATCTCACAAACCAATGGAAGAGATGAGATTGTGTGCTATGGTTCCTCACATATTCTAAAGTATTTTAATCATTACCCAATAATGATGCTTTGTAACATAGAATTTTCCTCAATGCTACTCTTAATCCAAAACTCAACTGTGTTATCAGGGTACCTTTTTTTGGTGGTCAATTTACCAATCGAGTGTCAAAACTAAAATTGTGGTAACATTTTTTGATCAAGTCGCATATTGTCATATCAAAGTCTATTGTTTTGAATTTTCAAATCCGTGTGTCTTGTCTATCATTTTTAAATTTAGAATGAATGTATTATTAATAATTAAAAAAAATAAATAGTCGGAAATGGCGAGTGAGGGTGGTGTGAGCAAAGCAGATGCGAATGCAGAGGAAGCTAGTAGGAATGGAGCGGAAACATCACTAGCGAATACACTCAAAAAGAATGGAGGCTAGCCTCAGACGATTGAAGGTGCGGGTGTATGGGCTGACAAAGCGGATCAGGAATTCTCCATGGATTTCATTTGGCAACGTGCAAGCGAGGAGAAGTGGCATGGCTTTGGCAAAAAGGCTACAGAGGAAGACATATCAAATTAGGACAAGCGAAGATTAGGGGAGTGGAATGGGAATCATTGGTATGATGCCCTGCGTAAGTGCCCCCCTCCTTTGCTCACTGGCGCAAACACCACCCACCTTAGCCAAAATAGGTCCAGATTCTCGAGAGGGGTACCATGGAACACCAAATAGGCTTAGGATAAAAGAATATCTGGTTAGACTAACAAGGTTGGCCGTCATTGGCAGCCTTTCAGACCTAGGGGTAGCAACACGCGACCACTGGCACCCGCTAGAGACAATGATGCGCTCTGGATTAGGATGTGTTAGCAGGGACGATCCAATTGGTTGAGTGGTGCGGGTTGGATGGGGAAGAGAAAAAAGCCATGGACAAATGCTAAGATCGTAGGGAGGCGAAGAGACCTCGATCAAAATTGGACAACTAGGAAAAGGGCGATGGAAAGTGGGGAAAGTCAGGGAAAGACAAGGGTGGATGGTGCTCAAGGTGATTTAACTAACACTTGTAACAATTGCATTTCTTTCTTTTTAGACAATCAGAACTTAGAACAAACAATTCAACGAATGAGGGCAAAGGCTTTTTCATTAAGTGGTGTGGAGGGTGGTTGGCATTTCCCAAAATGAAGCAATGGTGTGAGCAATCTTGGGGGAAGGTTGACATAAAATCTCTAACGAATGGATTTTTTCTAGCCGAGTGCCCGGATGATCGATTGAAAAGGAAGATCTTAAATGAGGGGCCTTACATGATGGATGGAACTAGCTTTTACATCAAAGATTGGATCCCAAATTTTGATCCTCAAAAGCAATTGATTGAAGAGCACAAACTTTGGATCAAATTATATAACCTCCCAGTTGAATATTGGGATCTAGAGACCCTATGAAGCATTGGTGATAAACTGGGGACTTTTGTGGAGGCAAATGAAAACCTAGCAGACAAGAATTTTGGAATGTATGCCAGACTATGCATAAGCATTAAGCTGTCTGCCCCGCTCCCAAAGGAAATTGAGATCTGAATGAGCCATGGCTTGTGGAGACAAAAGGTGGAAAGGGAAGATGGGTTGGTCCTATGCCCAAGTTGCCACTCCGAGGGGCATAAGGGGAAGGAATGTTTCAAAGGAAAGGAAAACACCAAAAATGGGACCCTTGATGCTCCTAGTAATGACAAAGGGAAGGTGAACGAGAGAGAACAACAATTGGATGAGATTGGGGATGCTCAAGGGGAAAAGGTCTTGGTGTCAAATCAGGAGGTGTTGGGAGCGAATGAGCAGCTAGGGACTGGTGATGAGGCACTGGCTGACACAGGGGAAGAAAGGAAGACAAGCACTCTTGCACTGATTGAGTCAAAGGAGAAGTTGGATTGAGACATAGAACTAATTGAGCTTCTGGAGAAGGGGTTGAATTTGATGGAAAGGGAGATAGAAATGCTTGCTAATGAGGAAAATGCTTGCTCTGAGGAGCCTGCCTTGGATTCAGACTCAGGGAGCGACTTGGATGATTTAGAAGAAGGTGAGATATTGGAGGATAGAATGCTCAAACAATCACAATTGAAGTTTAGAAGACCAAGAACAGGGAAGAAAGGAAAAAGGGGTCCAAAGTCAAAGAAGGAGAAGTTAGAAATTGTAGGAAATGCGAAAGGCCAACTAAAACTAAGATTTGGGAGGGGTGGTTGCCCTTCCAGAGGCAACATGAAGGCTGCTACGTAGAATGTTAGGGGTATGAATGCCCCTAACAAAAGAGGCTTGATTAAGCGTCTAATTGACCAAATCCAAAGCTGATGTAATTCTTTTGCAAGAAATAAAGTTGATGGAGATGGAAGGGGAAAAATTAATGCTTTCATGGAAATAGTGGGATGGAATTTTGGAAGCTACTGGGGGTGCTTTCGGCGGTTTGGGGGTTGTTTGGAACTTGCTTAGAATTAAAGGAGATCAACTGACTGCCAATCAACATTGGCATTGTGTGAAATTGAAAATGGTTAGTAGGAGTGGAGATTTTCTGGTGGTAAATGTCTATGGTCCAATAGAGACCAACAAGAAAAAGGAAGTATGGAATCAAATCAGGGGGTTGCTATCAAGCTTGAAGGAGGAAAGAGTGGTGGTGGCAGGAGACTTCAATGCCACAATTGGTAATGAAGAGAAGCAAGGTGGCCTAAACCATTCTACTTAGGTTCAATGAGATTTCTGGGACTTTATAGATGAATGTTTGTTGCGGGACATTCTGACAAAGAATGGCATATTCACTTGGACGAACAAAGGGAAAGGCTTTTTGAACATAATTGAAAGACTGGATAGGTTCTTGGTGGTTGGGGATTGGAAGTCCTTTGCTTCAACCTGTGAAGCAAGCATACTGCCTTGGACCGGATCGAATCACTTTCCTGTGCAGTTATCGATCACACTTGATAATGCGCAAAATAGATGCCCTTTCAAATTTGAGAATGTGGTTTCAAGACGAAGGTCTAAAGAGGTGCATTGCCCAATGGTGGGAAGAGTTGGTGGCTCAAGGTGACTATAAGCTATACATATTCGCAAAAAAATTAGGAAGGATAAAGATGAAATTAAAGGAATGGAACAAAGTGCACTTTAAAGATATCTTCAAGGAAAAGGATAGAATCGAGGAGCTGGAGGATCTCAATACCAATGTTATTAGCAAAGGAATGAAAGTTGAGGATTTCGAGATAGAAAGGAAACTGAAACTTGAGCATTCAAAAGTCTTGAAAAGGGAAGAAAAACAATGGAGGCAGAAATCTACGGAAATCTGGCTGAAAGATGGGGACAAAAATTCTAAATTCCTTCACAATTCTACCAAAGCAAGAAGGTGCAGGAATAGGATAACTGAAATGTCCAATGCTGATGGGTAGTTACTACAAATGGAAGAGGCAATTAACAAAGAGGTTGTTCGATTCTTTGACAACTTGCTAAACAAAAGTTCTATAGTTGACCAAGTGGTCCAGGAAAGCTTTCTAAGAAATATTCCCCGCCTAATTAGTGAAATGGACAATCAGAAGTTAATGGCTGCCATTTCGGAGGAGGAAGTTGGGAAAGTGACCTTTGAACTGAATCTAGACATCGGGACCTGATGGATTCTTAGCGGGCTTCTACAAAAATTGCTGGGAGATCATTGGAAAAGATCTGACTGAGGTAGTGGAAGAATCGTGTAAGAATGCAACCATGCTGGGAGAAATGAATCATACCTTTATCGCCTTAATCCCAAAATCCAAGGTGGTGAAATCTATGGGGGATTTTTGTCTAATTTCTCTATGCAACACAATTTATAAGATTATCACTAAACTCATGGCCAACAAACTCAAGATGGTGTTGAGCAAAATAATTGCTGAGCAGAGTGGCTTTTCCCTTAGGCGCTCTATCGTAGAAGGGATTGTGATTGCCCACAAAACAATTCATTCAATGAGAAGGCAAATCTTGGAGAGTATGATTATCAAACTGGACATCCAAAAAGCTTATGACCAAGTTGATAGAGAATTCATGTTAAAAGTGATGAGAGGTTCGGCGTTGAGGCTAACTGGCAGAAATGGATTCGAGCATGCATTGATACCCCAAAATTCTCCATATTGGTAAATGACTCACCACAAGGGTTCTTTTCTTCTAACGAAGGCCTTCGACAGGGGGACCCCATCTCCCCCTTCTTATCGTCATCATGGCGGAGTCCCTTGGGAGAAAACTTTTGGAAGAGAAGGCAGCGGGTGGATGGTAGGGAATCAAGATTGCTCCCGCCATGGAAGAAGTGATGCATAAGTAGTTTGCTGATGATACCATGCTATTCGGAAAAGCCTATAGATGGGAGGCGCAAGTGATAAAAGGGGCACTCGACAACTATTGTCTGGCCTTCAGAAAGGGTGTGAATTGGAGGAAATCTGAGATCTATTTCTTCAACATTCATCCTAGCATCCAACGGGATATCGCTCAGATCCTTGGCCTCTATTGTGCTAAGCTCCCTAGAAGATTTCTGGGTATCCCCCTCTTTGTAGGTTTCAATAGAAACATGCTATGGGACCAATTGGTCTCTAAGATGGAAATGTGGAAAGGTAAATGGCTATCGTCTGCAGGTAGGATCATGATGGTGCGAGCGGTGCTATCTGCTATATCGATCTACTCAGTGTCTTGTTTGAAATTACCCAAGAAAAGTGAAGAGGCAATCAATCAAATCATGAGAAGATTTCTATGGAGTGGGGTGGCGGAAAATTAGAAAATATCCTTAGTAGTGTGGGACAAGGTATGCTTACCAAAGGAGGCGGAGGGTGCTGAGCTTAGATAATTGGTGCTTATGAATCTGGCTATGGGTGCCCAGCTAACATGGAATATGTATAGCAAAGCCAATCAAAAGTGGGTAAGAGTACCGCAGAATGAATATTTGGACTTCGAGGACCCAACAAGAATCTTAACAACAATTGGTTTGCCTAGAGGCTCCCCGATTTGGAACTTCATATTGGACTGTAGGGATATAATAACGAAGAATATAATGTGGTATATAAAAGATGGAGGAAAAGCTTCCTTTTGGACAAACTAATTAGATGGTCAAGAAATGATAGATAGGGATGGATCCTTTGTAGGGTTAAGAGAGATTCTATGTAATCGATGGGGAGAAAAGGTTAGAAACTACTTGGAATGGACAATGCAAGAGGGGGTCGGGTAGTGGCATTGGAAATCCCTGACGAAAATAGCCGCTCTGGAAGATCAAAAAGTGGCTTTGCAGCGACTTCTTTCAGAGAGGCGCATTGTCATTTCGGAAGGGGAGGATAGAGTTAGGTGGTGTGGGGTGAAATTGGGCGAATATAGTGTTAAATTAGGGTATAAATCAAAGAAGAGGGAATTGAGGAAGGAGTGGCTGATCAAACTTTTTTGGCACTGTTCATGCATGCCAAAATCCGATGCGTTCGCTTGGATAGCCTTCTAGAAGCGAATCTTAATTAAAGATAGACTATCCCATTTGGGAATCCAAGGGCGTAGGAGGTGCTCTGTGTGTGAAAAGGAGTGTGAGGATGCAGATCATTCACTACTTGGATGTGAGTATGTAGAATTTTGCTAGAAGAAAATCATGGAGAAACTCGAGTGGAGCTGTTTGCTCCCAAACGACCTCAAAACCATCTTTCAAATGTGACCCATCATTAAAAAAAAGCACTCTTTCAAAGCATTTGGATGGTGTCGCCTTCAATAATCATCTAGGAGTTGTGGAAAGAACACAATAGAAGATTCCAAGAAAAAGTGATGCCAAAAGAGCATCTGATAAAAAAGATTGAAATAGCAATAATTGAAGCTGTAAACAATGTAGCTAGGAACCAAAAATTGAAATCCAATAGATTCACCAACTGGGATGGAGACGTAAAGATGGAATGGCCGGGGCTTATCATTCCTCCCGTTGATGGGATTCTGGGGGATCATCCTTGCGACAATTACAAAAGAACCCAAACCACTTCCTACAATACCTGATGAATTTGTTTCCGTCCATAGAGCAAAATTTCGTTTCTTGCAAAAGAACTAGATCTACTGACATTTTCTCTAGATGCCGCTTAACCAGGCACTACTTGTTAGGGGCATTTAAGCCCCTGACAATCCACGTGAGGCACTTCATTGTCCTCCAAGGGAGACCTTGGCTCCCTTGGAAATTAGAAAGTTTTTAATGCTCACCGAGCCTTTCTCTTCGGCCTCCTCTTCCCTTTTCTACTTGAGATTCTTCCTTCCTTTCCCTTTTTTCGATCTGAGCACAGCCTTGGCCGTTGTTTGGCTTAGGTGTCTTTGATCCAGAAGATCCAACTCATCTCCCTCAAGCTCGTCATCTTCTGAGAATTGCACAATTATGTCATCTTCAACCAGATCTTCCTGAGGCAATTCTGACTCTCCACAAGCCGCCAACCCTGTAGCCACGATGCCATTTAGAACAAACCTCTCCGTTCCCAACATGGAGCAATCAACTTCGGCTACAAGAGAAACACAACCCACCTCGGCCACCTTGTTATGGGATGGACTCGAAGAGACCTCCGCCACCCTATGGTTGTCACCTTGTGTCGTTGCGGGGGTTGGAGAATCAGACGACAAACGCTTGACTAATGGAGTGGCCTCTTTAGCGCTCAATCCAAAACCAGAAGTAGAAGTAGGGGGGCGAGGGCATTTGCTACCCGAGCTCGCAACAGTACCTAGACCTTCACTTTTAGCTTTTTGTTGCAAGCACTCTCCATGTTCTTTCGACTCTCGCATCGCAAGCAATAGGCCCTGTCTTCCTCCACTTCCACTGACACCACCCGAAGGCGGTCACCATCAGATAAATGCAATTCCTTTCGGATCTTGGAAATTGCCGCCAGTTGCAAGCACACATATAGGTAAGAATTGCCCTCAATAATGTCTGTATCTATGTCCATGAGGGTGCCGAGAGTTCTACTGATTTTCTCTATGCATTCTTCTAGCCAAAATTCCAAAGGTAGATTATAAATTCGAATCCATACTGGCTTCGTATAGGGTTCAGTTTTGACTGGGTCGAAATTAGGGCTCCACATCTGCATGTAAATCGACCATTTGTTCAGTTTCCAAAGGCCTCCCTATGTAACCGCTTCTCGATCTTCTCTGGATGTAAAGATGGCGATAAAGTAACCTTTAGGCGTATATTTTACAATTGCCACTCTTTGCCAATTTTCTGCCACCCAGGCATTAATGGTCTTCTGATTTAACCGAGGGCTGATGACCCGACAAATGATTGCGAGTTCTCCAAGAATGGCAACATCATTTTTCGCCTCCTTTGTGAGGTCGATCTCAATCTGAATTTCCTTCCTGCCATCTAGACAATCCGTCCCCTTCGCCATTTCTTCGGCCTTCCCACCACAGCCATCCACCTGCTTTGTAGAATTTCGCTTTTTTCGCACTGCTCTCGCCATCCTCTTACTTCCAAACCAGCCTAATGTTAGATTTGATACCATAATATAAAATATGATTCATTAAGAAAATTTAATTAATTCAATGCATAAAATATATATTATTAAACATATGAAGGTACAAATAATAACATAATCAAAGAAAATAATTGCACAAGCACACAAAAACACGGAATTTAGGTGAAGAAAACCATAGGGTAGAAAACCTCCCATAAAATAGCATTTAACATTAGAAAACTTACATGATTGTCTCTAAAAATTATAGACAAATGAACTTGGGGAATATCCCTTTTCTCTTTCTTCCAAATGATCGCTAGAAATCCTTTAGTGTAGGATGAACTTCTACCAAATTCCAAAATTTTACCATAACACTTCCCAAATAGAAATTCCTTTAATTATAGGGAATGAGGTAGGTAACACTTGTATAGGAAGTTACCACGCTGCTTGAAAGCTAACATTAGATTTAATTAATAATTTAATTAATGTTTCAGTATAAGTCTTTATAATTGTAAAGTATTAAGTAATTAAATATTAGTTTAATATACTAAAAGCATATTTAAATTATAGGGTATTGTGTACCTTATATTAGAGCTATATAAATGTTATTTAAGACCTATTTATTAATAAAGAGATCCCTAATAATATCATGTTTTAACATTATTGAAAATCACTCTTTATTTCTTTTGAAGAATTTCTTTTAGTGATTAATTTTCGTACCATTCAAAATTTCTATCTTCTTTTGTTCAGGCTAGCTTTTATATATTGATTGCAAGGTTAGGAAGGCTACAAAACATTATAATATTCATTATGTTTTAATGTGACAGTAATGTTGAAAATTTTGCTTTTCATTTTACTTGTATGTGCATCTGTTTTTCTTTTTGCCTGCTATTTCTATGGTTCTAATATTTATTTTTCTTTGTTATTACATAGTCCTCTTATAAATTTACATTTTTTATTTCATTATTTATACAAATGCTTGAATAACATCCTTATTGCTCAAGTCTCAATCATTGAATAATTATGTATTCTATACTCCTTGCAAGTCTCATTTGTTTTCAAACTGACCTCGTCAATTATGGTAAGATAGGATTTTACGACATTCTGTAATGTTTACGTTACATGTTCTGTTAGGATCTTTATTTTCTTGAATTTGATGGTGCATCGAAAGGAAACCCAGGCAAAGCAGGGGCTGGAGCAGTCCTACGTAACCCAGATGGTTCAGTGGTATTTTGATTTAGAATTTGTTGACAAGTTAATTTTTTCATGTTATGATGGATATTTGAGTGTTAGTCAATTGCATTTAATTATATGAGTGGGGAATAGAAGCAATGTTCCTAACACACTTTGTGAACCTATATAGGCATGCAAGATAAAGGAAGGTGTAGGTCTGGCCACGAACAATGTTGCTGAATACCGTGCACTCATTCGAGGATTGAAAGTTTGCTTGAGTAAGGGAATCAATTGCATTCATGTTCAAGGTGATTCCAATCTTGTGGTCATGCAGGTTTCTTTCTCCCCTCTTCTCCTCCTGCTACAAACATTCATGAACACGTGTTTTCTTCTCTCTTCCCTTCGCATCTTTTTGCTTTCT
This sequence comes from Sequoiadendron giganteum, assembly GCA_007115665.2. Lineage (NCBI taxonomy): Eukaryota > Viridiplantae > Streptophyta > Pinopsida > Cupressales > Cupressaceae > Sequoiadendron > Sequoiadendron giganteum. The sequence goes on along the minus strand of CM021100.1, from coordinate 735,517,425 downwards.
GGATCATTGACATCAATTATAAAATATAAAACAAGTTACTCTTACACACATTGCTACAAAGGAATGCACTTCAAATTTCCTGTATGCAGGGCTTTCATCTTGCTAAATTAAGATACAATATGTGGTTGTGCTATCCAATACATTTCTTTTCTAAGTTAATATGCTATATTGTGCACAAGCCGTGGCAGTTAACATTCATTTTTCTTGCCCTATTGGTAATAATATTTTTAAGGTTTCTTGGAAGGACAATGTTAACACATTTCACATCTGTAATGGCATAGTTGAAATAAATGATCATTATCTCATGTTGTGTACAAAATTAGATACAGTGAAGAATAAGAATAAGGTTAAGAGTGAAATGCTCACACTTGTTGCATACATTCATGGAAACAAGAGGCTTAATCTCTCATGGTTAGGATGTGGCACAATCTTTCTTGTACACAACAGGGAAATGATGAATATCTATTCTGGTTGAACCCATAGAGGATAATAGAAGTATGACATGTAGTAGACTAATAGGAGTTGTAATAAGCTATGAATAACATATGATATGACAAGTATGTGTTGTAATTATGTATATTATATGCATTGTTAAATTTTTGTGATTAAGCAACTTTGACGGGGATGGTTGTTCCTTAGTTGTTTTCTGCCCTTGGGATTTCTCTGTCATTTATGGGGTTCCTTGCATTGGAATATATGGCAATAGTTGTGTTTGGGCATACATGAGAGGTGTAGATGATATTTGAGGGATCATCTAAGAGAGATTTATACAAAGTTACTAGGAGCTAGGAATGGTACTGGTATGGGAGATGAGGATGGGTATTGGTATGCCATTTTCGTAAAAAGTTGGAAATGACAATTGTTTTTGCCCACACTTTAGAAGATTTCTCTTAGGGGGTTTACATAAATAAAAATGACTAAGCACCTTTGTTTTTCTCATATATATGTGCTAGATTGTTAACAGTTAGGTGTTGAAGACAATATTTTAGATAGTAAGGAAAGCAAACTATTTAAGCATGAACTAATTTAAGAACTGCCTATCGGTTAGAGGCTGGTAATCTGTTGTAAACAAGATTTGAAGGGATGACATATTGAAAAAAGAATCAGTGCAAGATTCTAGAAAATGTATCGCTAAGCTAAGCTGTATACAAAGCTACAACTTTGTGAATAAACTACATCACTACAAAGCTTGACAAAGATACTTTGTTTCAATTTAATCAAAGGAATTACAAACATAGGCAAACTAGGTGAAGGAGCATGGCCTTAGCATTAGCTATCATTATGAATGTCTTGTGCCCAAGTTATGTATTTATAGGTTACAATGAATAGCTTTTAGGTTTTTGAGAATAATAAATTAAATATCTCAAAATTAAATGTTTTAAAACAAACCTATCCACAATCTGTAGAAAAAGCAGAAAGAAAGGAACTTTAAAGCAAACGTATTGTAAAACAACAAATAGAATACAGGTAACAAAAGTGGCCTAAAAGTAGGCCCTTATCCATCACTTAAAATAGAACATTGGTGGATATGGTCACTGCTAAAATAACAAGTTACATGAGTGACATAATGGGAGCTTGAAGCAATTTCCACACTGGAACTAATGAATCCTCTCATGAATATTGAAATCTCAGCATGGTGATATGCCAAGCACTTGAGTTTGAAACCTTATTGATATGATATAATGATATTGTGAGAACTATTTCCTAGGGTTTTGATGAAGTTGAAAGCCCATGGGTGAATCCTCTTTTAGTGCTTGCTAAAGTCCTTTGTTTTTGCTGTCTGTTCGTGAACAAGGATAAATGTTTGAGGATGGTATGGTGAAGTATGTGGTATAATTTTTTTTATTACTTAAAGATTTGTGACTGTAATAACTTCTTACATGATAATCAGAGGCAAGAAACCCCTTGTCATAGCAGACTCAAGCACTGAAAACTGCACTTGACAACCCTTCATCACTACTGCTGTACTTAAAGACCACTTCACAAAAGATGTTGAGATGTCCTCCAGAGCTGTAATAAGGAGAAAACCCAGGTCAGCTGAAAGTATAAAGGATGAATTGTTTTGAATTGGAATAATGAGTTGTTTGCATATAGGTGCTTGGATTCACTCTTTGCATGTTTTAGACTGCTTTTTTCTTTTGTAGCCGACTGGAAATAGTGAAGAGCAAATTTGTCTTATGATCTTCACTTACAGTTATAATGGGCAGAGCTGACTAGCACCAACACAAATTTGCTAGATCTAGGAAGAAGAAACCAATGTCAAAACTAGCATTTAAGTGCTCCAAGTTTGTCATTTTCATTGCTTTAAGCGCTAGGTGAAAATAACTTAAGAATTTGGCACATTTTTTGATGTTAGAAACATGGCTACATTAGCCTTGGTGTGTGCTTAGCTAAATGTTGCCCTTTTTTAGATGCTTTGGAAAAATTCACTTATAGTAAAGCCATCTTGCATGTGCACCCAAGTTTTAAGTTAGTTTCTTTTCACTTAATAAAGGCGGAGTTTCATGCTCACTTTGCCATGTTTTAATACCCTTGACCAAGTTTTGATATTGTAGAGCCACACTAGGCACATGCTTGCTCTGCATTAGCCTCTTTTTATTATGAATGGAAAAACTTTTTAAGGGTTATGCAATTGGTTTTGTGTGCCCAAGAGGAGATTCATAGGGTTGAAACCCTAAAGTGGAGATTAGAGTGGAATTTGTGAAGCATGTGTCACTTTTTTGAATCCTTTGCATAATTAGTAAGTGGTTTAAGTTCCATAGTTATGGGACTCGCTCGGACTCGCCCGAACTCGGCGAGTCTTGAGCCGAGCACCCCTGGCCGGGTCTTGGGAGCTCGGATGCGGATGCAGCCGAGTCCTGCCCGGACTCGCCGCTTCCCGGAGAGTCCCGAGCCTTGGACGCGGCCGGCGACAGCAGAAAGAAAAGTCAATAAAAAAACACAAAACTGACTTTAAAGTTTTTTTTTTTTTTTTCTTATATTATCTCCCCAACCCTAAAAGCGACCTCATTTCATTCATTTGGCAAAATAGGAGAAGAGAGAGTTGTGAGGAAAAATAGGAGGAGAAGAGAGGGCAACCAGCAAGCTGTTGAAGACAAATACAGGGCCACATATCATTTGGGAAGCTTCATACCAGCAAGGAGGTGCATTGAGAGCTCATTACCAATGATTGGGAGGAGTTTGCATTGCATTCCAAGCCAAATATAAGAGGTAAGTTTGATTTTTATTGTTTTTTTTTGTGTTTTTTTAACAAATAATTCATTGTAATTTGAAAAATCATTGTTTTTTTTAGTTTGCATTTTTTTTTTACAAACTCTACTTGCAATTTAAATAATTTTATAAACCCTACTTGTTATTGCAGCCACATTCATTTGCAAATCAAAACATATTATTATTTTCACAATGTCTCAAACCCCAAGCAGAAAAGACCCTGCTTGGAAACATGTTGAAATCTTTCCCGGAATGAAAAAAGGAGAAGCAAAATGTAAATATTGCAAAACAATATATCATGGAGGCATAAATAGATTAAAATACCATATTGCACGCATACCCATCCATGATGTAGTGGGCTGCCCTATAGCACCTCCTGAGGCTGTTTGTGAAGTGCAGGTGCAATTAGAAACTTTTGAATTGCAAAAAGAAATGAAAAAAAGGCAGAAGCATGAATTGTTGAGTTTGGGAGTTGGACATGGACTTGGTGCTGTTGGAGATGCTTCTTCCATGCCTCCATACCGTCCTAGTGCTAGTGCTTGTGCTAGTGGTATTGCTTTTGCATCAGCTATCCCTGTGCATACGCCTACTGCTAGTGGTAGTGGTAGTGGTAGTGGCAGTATTAGCATTGGCCCTAGAGTTCGTAAATCTAGGGTGGACTCATATTTTGTACCACACACTACTCCTGGTTCCCAACCGTCGCTTGAGAGCATGGGTTGGAACAAGGACATACGTGATGCAGCAAAAAAGACAATTGCAGACTTTTGGTACTACTACACCATCCCTTCCATGTAGCCAGGTAATTCTTTTTCGTTTAATTGTTTTAAAATTTATTATTTTAGAATCTAGATGTATCTCATTATCAAATTCAAATTTAGTGCAGTTAAAATCTTAAAACTTTTCATTTTACAATACTTATGTAAGTAACTTATTAATTTATTTATGACATGTTTTAGGTCACCTTTTTGGCAAAACATGGTTGATGCCATAACCATATGTGGGTCGGGGTTCAAAGCCCCTTCTGAAGATGAATTAAAGGGCCCACTTTTGACTCAAAAAGTGGCAAATGTGAAAGCACAATTAGAGGAGCAGCATGTGCAATGGAGGAGGATTGGTTGCACCATCATGAATGATGGTTGGACCAATAGGAGAAATAGGACGCTGCTTAATTTTCTAGTGTCCTCCGGAGGTAATTGTACTTCCCTCAATGCATTGAAATTTGAATTTGATTTAGTGATTAATAATTTAATAAGGCTGATTTTTGTTTTTTAATTTATTGAATAATTGGTTTTGCTTATTCTTTCAGGTGACACCGTTTTCATTAAGTCCATTGATGCTTCTGCCCAATTCAAAAATGCCACATATCTGTGTGAGGCTATAGAGGAGGTGATAGCTGATGTGGGGGAAGAGAATGTACTGCAAGTGGTGACAGATAATGCAGCAAATTATGTTGCTGCTGATAGATTATTGATGAAGAGGCACCCTACTATATTTTGGACTCCATGTGCCGCCCATTGCATTGACCTCATGATGGAGGATCTTGGCAAGCTCCCATGGATCAAAACATGTGTGGATGTAGGTAGAAACATTTGCAAATTTATATACAATCACACATGGGTGCTTAACCTTATAAGGCAATACACCGGGTTGAGGGAGTTGTCTCGTCCTGGCATCACTAGGTTTGCAACTAATTTTATCAAATTGCAATTCTTGATTCGGTCAAAGGCAGCTTTAAGGCGCATGTTTGTTGGTGAGGAGTGGTCTTTCTCATCGTTTTCTACAAGCACTACAGGGATTGGTGTGGCTGATTGCATTTTTGATGAGCAAGGGTTTTGGAAACCAGTGGAGGAGATTGTGAAGGTAAAATTTAATTCTTTATTATGTTTTAATTTTTAATCATATTTTTAATTTGTTTATTTTCATTCACACTTATTTGTGAAACATGTTTGCACTTTGCAGTTTATTGAGCCCTTGCTAGTTCTCCTACGAGTTGCAGATGGGGAGAAGCCCGCACTGGGCTACATATATGAGGGCATGGGTAGGGCCAAAGAGGCCATTAGATCAGTCTATGGTGGAGTTGAGGATAAGTACCGTCCCATTTGGGAGATCATTGATAGGAGATGGCAAAACCAACTTCATAGGCCCATCCATTCAGCCACATGTTTCCTAAATCCGGCCTTCCAATTCCACCGTGATATCCGTGGAGATAGAGAAATTCTTAGTGGGCTCTACTCGACGATAGAGTGGATGTTGCCCGCTGTTACTACACAGATAGTGTAGGAGATAGATGCCTTCACTAAGGCACAAGGAGACTTCTTTGCACGTCAAATGACTAAAGACAGTAGGACAACATTACTACCAGGTAAAAATATATTTAAGGGCATAATACTCATCTTTTTGTATTGTATTTTATTATTAAATGTTGAATTTGAAACTTGAAATGAGATTGATTTTGTTTCTTTTTCTCATCTTAGATAGCTGGTGGAGGTTGTTTGGTTCTGATACACGGAACCTACAAAATATTGCCATTCGTCTATTGAGCCAGCCATGCAGTTCATCTGGTTGTGAGCGCAATTGGAGTATGTTTGAGCACATACACTTCAAGAAGCGCAATAGATTGACAGTGGAGAGGATGAATGACTTGGTCTATGTTCATTACAACCTTCGACTCAGATACAGGAAACTTTTTGACCACGACAACACCCCAATCAATCTAGATGAGGTTGATCCACAGTCTGAGTGGACCACTGAGGCTATAGATGCAGTCTTTAGTGACGAGGACCTTGATTGGGTGGACCAGGTAGAGAGAGAGGTTGAGGTTGTAGCCATGGTTGAGGAAGAGGCTAGAGCACGAGGAGACTTAGCTACTGTTGGTGAGAGTGGCATGGAGAGTCAGACAGAGGCAAAGACTATGGCTGCAGTTGCAACATCATCCAAGAGCCTTAGACGCCTTCGTAGGAAGGATGTTGGCTCCACTATGCCATAGAGTCATAGAGTCATAGCTATTGTTTTGATATTTCATATTTGTATGGAACATTTGATGTTATGGATTTCATATTCCATGACTTTTGTATACATTTGACTAGTTTTATAATTTATATATCTAAGTATGCTATTTCCTTCAGCAACACAACTACAATTTGTGTACTTTATACTTATGTGATCGTTGTATACTTGTGTATGTGATCAAATTTTCTTTTATTTGTGTTGTATTCAATAAAGGGTGCTTGAAACAAGTTTTAAATCCTTAAAAATCTCTAAATTTTTAGGTTTTTTTCAACTTTTTTTCATTTTGCCGAGTCTGCGCCGAGTCCCCGAGTCCTGAGTCAAGTCACCCTAGCCGAGTTTGAGCCGAGTCCGAGTCTCGTTACTATGGGTTTAACCAATGGATAAATGTGCCTATATCTAATTTTATGGTTGTCACCACGGGCATGTACTAGCAATTAGTTAACTCATATTTTATGCTTTAGTGGAAATAACCCATGGGTCAACCATTGGATATGTGTGCCAATGTTAATTGATTGTGTTATATTCTTAAAGAAATTTGTGAAGCACATTTATGCTATTAGACATTCTTTGTATGCAGATCCTTCTGTGATGTATTCCATTGATGAAATTTGTGGCAAGATTTAACTCAAATTGTATATTAAAAAAGTCATTACCCCGAAAATTGTAACACTAAAATATAAAGCATTGAAATACTGATAAATAAATAAAACGAATAACAAAATATATATTAAAAATATAAAAAGAGATTAACAATTTAATATTATTATAATTATAATTATACTTATCATAAGATAATTTTATAATTATAACTATCAAATATAATAATATAAATTTTAACAATGCAAAATAAATATTAACAAATTGATATTATTGTAATTATAATTATTATAATATAATGGTGTTCCACGAAGTTTCTTGACGAAGACGCGTCCCCTGTCGGGGACGAGGGGACAAAGGGTCTAAGTTTGGGGACGGTTGGGGGACGGGCAGGGGGGGGGGGTGTGCTGATATACATACGGTACTTGATAACTAGTTATAAATGTTTAAGAATAACATTTCAAAGTAAACTTTGGAAAATTAGTAAAATAGCAAAATTGCAAATACTAACATTTTAAATACTTGAATACTATTACTAAAAGACAAAGTAAATAAAATATTAAAATTTGACAAATGAAATTGTCAAATTTGAGATTTCTGTTATATCAAAAATATGACATGTCACATCATAATATCATATCATAAAGATGATTACATGAGTAGCATGATACATTGATATCAAAATAAGTACAAAATGCAAAAATGCAGTGAAGGGAGGCTTCTAATCATCTCCAAACTCCTCATCACTCGAACTCACTCTTTCACTCACTCTTCTCATTAGCTTTCCTCTTTTTTAGCTAGCTATTGCAAAACATCAAATGGCATGTGAGCAAAAATATGAAGAATGAGAGTGTTATGTTTAACTTAGAGGCTTTTAGAAGGGTCCCACAAGCTTTTAGGGTTCGGCCCATGTAATATCCCCATTTTAACCATACGCTCTTCGGTGATTGATAGCCTATTTTTCAGAAGTCCATAGGCTCATTAGAGGTAAAATTAGGGTTTCCTATTTTATAAGGGTTTTGAATCATTTTTGAAGGTTTGCATGTAAGAGTTTTTGATGCATGTCTGGTGGAGTTTTCTGGGTTTTAGGATAGCTTTGGGATGGCGTAACACACATCTCCATCTGACAACCTTTTCCGGCACTTACTATTTTTAGACTGTACATTGAAGTTTTGAAATTTGGATTGCGAATTCTTTCTAGGTTTTCAGAAAGCTTCGCAGCGATATGACATGCAGATTCATTGGGAAAATTTTCAGAGTTTACTATTTTTAGTAAGCTCTATTTTTGGCAATGCCATCTTGGGCAATAGAATCAACAGTCAGTTCAATTTCCATTTCTGGTAGTGCAGTTTGGAGCATATTTGGCTTTCAGCTTTTTGAGGCTCATTTTGGGTAAAATGATTTATTTTAAGTCATTAAATATTCTATTTTCATGTTGGCCCCTTGGCCTAGTGATAATGACTTAATGTTGTTTTAAAAGAGGGACTTTGAGGGTGGACGCCTCATTATGAGGCATTTTAATATTTCTAAAGTTAAATTATTTCCCTTGAGACTTGGACGCCTAAGATGGAGGAATAAGAGTGTTTTAAAAATTAAAATAATTCAAAAGTGCTTTGAGCATCCCTTTTGAAGGGAAAAGGAAGAAGTTGAAGAGTCACCTCTTGTTCTATAAAAGCAGGCCTTTGCTCATTCTTTTGGGTATCTATTGTTTATCATATCAAAATGCTATTGGATTGATTTCAGAACGTTGCTAAGGGGGAGCTTAGTTTTTACACAATTCTTCGGGCCTAAAACTATGGGTCCCTAGATGGTCAATTGGGGGTGTGCTTCATTTAGAAGTGCATATTGAGCTTCAATGTTGGAGAATTTTGGTAATAATTTCCAATTTTGAGCTGCTGGTTCAGTCATGGCTGAAGTAGATTTTCATTTGCAACTCTTTGAGTGATTTTTATTTGGTTGTGGGTATTTGGCTAATCGTTTTCTATGCTTGTGGCGACCCTTTGGGTGAAGTTTCAGATTTTATATTTGAGTCTCCAAGTTTTAAGGGAGGTTGCCCTCTTCCTATGGCCATACCATCTCCATAGCTGTATTGGGATTCGAGCTCTTTCATTTGTGGCTGCCTTGCCTTGCTTAATTCATGTTATTTGGTCGCCTTGCCTTTAGGAAGCATTGTGTTTTAGTTTTGAAGTGCATTGTGGGAGTTTGTGAGAGTAATATGCATTTTTTGGTGTTAGTATAGTCGCTGGTTATGAAACTACAATTTGCTGATTTTTATATCAGAATTTCAATAGTTCAGATTTTGGCTTGTAATATTGAAGTTGAGAAGGTTAGAAGCTTGGAAAATCATTTCTCACCACTTTGCTTTGATTGTATATTTTCAACACTTGTAATTTGCAGATAATTTGCATTGTAAGGTTGTGAATAGTAGTACTACTTCAGTCATTTATACTTTTGCAATTACTTTATGATTTTAATGCAAATATTGTAAGCCTTGGACGGTTTACCGCTAGTGTGGAGGAATAAACATTGTATCTTTCATTTTTTACCCACTGCATAAGTAGAGTATTCCCACTATTTAAGTGGATGCCTATTGTAAAGTGGATGAATTGTTCTTCAGTGTAATATCTATTCCCCCCACTGAATAAGTGGTAGAGAGGAATCTTCATGGTCGAATCATCGCCTACTCTGATTTCTAGCATTGTAATTCAATTCAGTTGTTGCTAACGATCCCTTCCCATATGCTATCACCTTGCCTTCAATAGGATCTTGGTGAACATTCTTGGCGAAGGTTACTTTCAGCTAATTATGATTTTGGGCTAATCCTTAACGAGTGCTTATTGTTGGTGAAATTTCAAAGAAAAAAATAAGGGGCACATTTAAGCCCAAGGCTCAGATTTTAAGAAAAGTCAAAGATTTTTTTTTTAAATTGCTTTTTGTCACGTCCCAGCGTAGGGGACTCTTGGGCGTCTCCGAGACGCTTGAGGGATGGCTAGAAGTCCCTGAGACGTCTCAGAGACGTCCAAGAGTCCCTACCATTTCCTCGGAGTCTCCCAAGTCCCAACGGCGATGGGGGGACGACGGGGGGATGTTTCTTAGCCGTCCTCAAGTCTCTAAAACGTCCGAGTCGTGGAGATAGCTAGATTGGGGAGGAGGGGGGGCACGACCCCGTGGAACACTGTAATATAATAATATATACATTATATTAAAATAAGAAAGCATAGTATAAAACATTAAATAATATATACATTTAAGACAAAAAGTAAGCAAAGTTTAAATGCAGTGATCAATAAATAATAATAATAAAATCTTAAGAAGGCATCGATTGGTTTTGGTCATGCCTTTCCCCCACCATGGGAATATAAAGAGAGAGATAATAAACAAATCTTGGGGGATAGCAGCAGGAATAAATAAATAAACAGCAGATATGGGTAATAAGGGATGCAGCGATTAATGCACAAAGGCTACAATTTCATTCCTAAGAATGCAGCACTGAGTTAAGGAAGGGTAGAAGTATATACACAGCAAATAAATATGAGGAGGTGCGATCAGTTTAAGAGAAGTGAGGTCTGTTTTATAAAAAGCAGTAATTATGTTTAAAGGAACAACAATTTGTAAAGGGAAGCGATTAATATCTTGAAGAAGTGTGACTTTTGTGAAAGGTTGTTTTATGAAGTGTTGCCTTTGTTGGCAATAGTTGTATCCTTTCTTTAGAATCTTTAAATATATATAAGGAGAGGTAAAAGGAAGAAATAGGTGGGAAAAGGAGTGGGCTCAAGAAAGGTAAATGAAGATAAATGATAATCACTAAGGGAGGTAAGTGGAATATATATATATATATATATATATATATATATATATATATATATATGTATGTAAATTCATATAAAGTGATTATTGAAAGATTGAAATCAATAATTTATATAAAGTATATAGAAACATACATATACATAGGTATATTGTATACAATTAAGAAATAATGATGTTTGCAGCAATTATTGAGCTTTATAAGTAATTATGATACTTCAAATAAGTATGGATAATAGATTCTTATCCAATTGTCTTCACTAACGATATCCTCTGAGGGTGACGAATAGATTGATTGGGAATTAGAAAGAAGAAGGGATCGACCAGCAAATCATAAAATCTCTGTTGCATAGCTATCTTATGATTGCAGATTTGTAAGTTAATATATTTATGGTAGGATCTATATGGGATTATGGTATTGTTGAAATCTGATCAATGGTTCATGCATTATTTAAATCTGATCAATAGCCCATGCATATTGTTATTGGTAACTTATGATTCATTATCTATTGCTGATATGATTATTTGCAAATGTGAAATTGATTAGTTATTATGTACATACACTTACCATGATGGGAGGAGGGAGAATTACAAAAGGGGTATGATGACGAGGCTCTCTTCTAGGTACGCCACCTGGAAGGGGACAGGATGAGCCCACATGGGCCAGAGGGGTACTACCTTTTAGTAGAAGGGTACTGCCTTTGGGCCTAGAAGAGTTGGACTACCAAGGCACCCTTTGAAATCTCACTCCCCTATCATGGTATAAGCAATATAAGGAGACCGATCATGAGGAAATGAGGAAAGATGGCAAGATGAGGGGATAATGGATAAATTAGAATCCTGACTAGGTAGGCCACCTCATATGAATGGCATGGGCCACATGAGGCCAGAGGGGTACTGCCTTTTAGTAGAAGGGTATTGCCTTTGGGCTTAGGGAGGCTAAGACACCCCATGAAGTCACTCTCTCCCATGATCACCCATGGTTGAGTATCCCTAGGAAAAGTAATAGCTAGATTAACAAAATTACTATGGATTTACTAATGTTTGATCATAATACCCTCCTTATTAAGTTATTATTGTAATTGATCTCTAACTTGTTTGCAGGGATTAAATCAAGCCAAGGTACTCTCCAAATCCATTGATTGCTTGGGAAATAGGTAATTTAGGTTAAAATTAGCATAATTCCTATTAGGGACATTACAAAAAATCCCTAGATGACCCTCATCATTCTCAACTCAAAGCCAAGGATCCATTACTTAAGCTATGGGGGATTTAGCTGAGGGTTGAGTTAGTGTAATGTCCGCTTCTCAACAGTGACCTGACAGTTGGCCATTAGTCTATCCTGGTGACCCGTAGACTACTTAGAAGCAGAATTAGGGTTTCCTATCTTCTAGGAGGACGTTTCAGCTTGTGTTGGAGTGTGCTTCTGGAATCTTGGTGTTTGGTTGGCAGCTCTTTTTTGGGTTTTCCGAGAGCTTCGCATTGGTATATCTGGCATGTTGATCCGAGTTACTTCCGGAATTTACTACTTTTAGTAAATTCTATTTTTGGCGGTAGTCTTGTTGGCTTCAGTGTTTTTGGCTTGCCTCATCAATTGGTTTAGTTGGGTATCTGATTTAGCGCCTGGATGCAATTCTAGAGAGATAAGTTTTAATTAAAATAATATTTTATTTTAATTATATTTTCCCCTTGGTCTAAGCTTCACAACTTAATGTCATTGTTAAAAGGGGACTTTTATGGGTAGGCGCCTCATCCAAAGATTTAAGTGAATTTGTACCTTTATTTATTAATGCTGACTTGAAAAAGATATGCCACAAGTGAAAGATGGTAATAAGTTAAAAATGGCGTGGATTTTACCTTGGGAAAAGGGACGCCATTTCTTGAGTCAATGGTCAATAGGGAATTAGGGCAACCCTTGAGTGGAGTGCACCTTCTGGAAGCTTCTAGGATGCTCTTCAAAAGTTATATAAGGGAGTGCTCATCTTCATGTTTTTCATCTTGAGTTTATGCAAAGTTATGCTGCCGGATTGGTGACTGAGTGCTTCGGGGAATGCATACCCCCTAGCTAGGCTTAACTTCTTGCTTGAAAGATAGCAACTAGTTGAGAGGTTGATTTCAGTAGAGTTATTTTGCATTATGAGTTAGAGTTTTGTATTTTCAGTCCATTTCACAGTTGTTGTTTTAGCTGTGGCTGAACTGGTTTTTCAATCATAAGTAGTTGAGTGATTTTTATTCGCTTATGGGTGTTTGAGGTTTATGCTTGGTTGGTTGAGGCGACCCCTTCCACCAAATTGCAAATTTTATTGTTGAGTTTCTATTTTATTATGGCAAAATCGCCCTTTCTTGAGGGCCGTACCATTTTGGAGAGCATTGGGATGCGTGCAAATTAAATGTGCTGTGTTTTGGTTGGTCTATGGGTTCTATCTTGGGCGCTTTTTACATTAAACATGTTTGCACTTGGTTTCATGGGATTCAGGTGAAAATTGAGTGAGTTATCAGTAGATGAATGAATTTCCATGTTGCTGATTCTGCAATTTCAGTGCAGGTTTGACATAACCAGATTTGCATAATGGGGTTTAAGAGTTGGGTTTGCTGTTTGTGAGGTCCAGATAGGTATAGGCAAGTCTTCCTATTTTATTACAGCAATTTGTACTTATCCGGATGGCATGAAGTTCTATCAAATTGTAAGCTGAGCAGTAGTACTGCCAGTATTCTTAGCTTTGGCTATTTTCCACGATTGTGGAAGGGACTGGTACTCCTTTAGTCTATAGTTTAAATTAATCACTGCTTTCCCGCTAAACAAGTGGAAGAGGCCGGCTTGCCGCCTATTTACCCTTATTGTAATGCATTTCATCATTTGCTGATCGGCTAAGCCGTCAAAACACTCCCGTTGAATAAGTGGTCGAGTTGCACTTTATTTCAGTACTGTACTCTCAATTCCAGTCCTCCCGCTAAACAAGTGGTTGAGTGATTGCTTTCTTTCAGTTACTTTCAGCGAGTTCTTGTTTGCTAACGATCCCCTTTCGTGTATGCTCTCAACCTTGCCCGCATTGGGATCTGGGTTGATCAGAGGAGAGGGTTACATTCAGCTAGTTTATGTTTACACTAATGCTAATGGATGAATTTAGCTGTGTAACAAAATGAAAAAATTGGCCGGCATATTTCAGTGGTATCAGAGCTATGATTCTGCCAGCCTGTGGTCTAGTGAGTTCAGTTTCTGATGAGTGACAGAGCCCACATATACTACACCAGAAGTCAGGTAGGAAACCCACCCTATTAGTTTCCGCATACACCAGAGGCAGACACTTTTTCTGAGGCACTCAGACAAACAGTTGACAGAGGTAAAGCAGTTGCAGAAATGGCAGAGAGTAACAAACAGCCCACGGATGATAGAGATGACAGAATGGAGAAGAAGTTCGACGGGATGATTGACATGCTGGGACGCTTACTTGCCAAAATGGATCAGCAAGCTGCAAACAATTCCCCCCTTAATCAAAACAACTCCAACGGTGAACACAGTGGAGTCAATGGGAACAATGGCAGTGGGAGAGACATAACCATTGGGCAGCATGATGCCACGTCTAGAGGATCAGCCTCTAGGCCCTTTTTTCCACATTCACTCAAAGAGAAGAAACCCAAGTTGAAGCTGCAACGAATTATGCCGATGACGCCAGACAAGCTTACTTGGAGTATGACTCTTTCCCTCCCGGCCTTAAGGAGCTATGGTCTTTTGACCAATTCATTAATTAGAGGAACCGGAGAAATGGTGGAAGAAATGAATTCAGAGGTCCTATGGGTCCTAGAACGGATTACCAACAAGCTCTCGGGAAGGTGTCCTTGGCCCACTTCGATGGAAGTGATGCTTGCACAACTAGAGCATGGGTGCAAAAACTGGATAATTACTTATCCTTGAGACCTATGGCGGAAGAAGACACAATCAAATTTGCCACCCTACACTTGGAAGGTGCTGCCCATGAGTGGTGGTATCATGGTTTGGTCACCCTTGGCCACAACCTAATCAGAACATATGGAGAGTTCACTAACAAGCTGATTGACAGATTTGACACTAAGGATCCTGAGGTAAAATTCAGGGAGCTTGCTCAGCTGAAACAACATGGTTCCTTGGAATCATACATTGGGGATTTCCAAAGGCTTTCCGTGATGGTGCCCAACATCACCGAAAGAAGATTAGTGGTGTTGTTTTCAGAAGGTCTAATGGAGCCATTGAGAGGATGGGTAAAGGCTTTTGACCCACCTAGTCTTGAAGAGTCTATCAAAAAGGCTAGGAACATGGAGCTGTCCGCACCTAGGCCCAAATTTCCATCCAAGCCCTTTCCCCATAAACAAGACAAAAGGCACCCTCCAAATCAACACAAGAAATTTCCTCCTCGATTGGATGATGATGCTAGAGAGAAGCTAAGGAAAGAAGGGAAGTGTTACACATGCAAAGAACCTTGGACAAGGGGACACAGATGCTATGGAAGAGGCCATACTAACCATATGGAGGCCTATTCTGATTACGGATCAGAATCTAATCACTTAGAGTAGCACCCAGAGATGGCTGAAAGTGATGAAGAACGTGAGCTTGAGGAGATTGAAGAAGAGCAAGGGGGTGAGGGCACCTTTGCCCAACTCTCATGTTTCCAAAAGAACGAGTCCTTCAAGCTTCGTGGCTTGATTGGGAAGCATCGTGTGATTGCCTTAATTGATATTAGAGCAACACACAACTTCATTGATGAAGGATTGGTTGCAAAGAAGAACCTTAAGACGGAAGAATTTGAAGGCTTCAAAGTGATGGTTGCTGATGGGTTCCACATTGCTTGCACTCACAAAGTTACCAACATGTCCTTACAGTTAGGTAACCATGAAGTCAAAGACGACTTCTATGTTGTTAACATTGGAGATACTGATGCAGTTCTTGGCATACAATGGCTGTGATCTCTTGGAGAGATCTCCCTGAATCTGCAAACCATGGAACTTAAATTTCAATCTGATGGGAAGAAAGTAGTGCTTAGAGGGATGTCAAATGGAGGTCCTCGGATTGTCTCTTTCAAAAGGATGGAAAGGTTGATCCGACATGATGCAGTTGAGTGGGCTGCAGAGTGCATGATTCTTCCAGCCAGCTCGGTTGAGACAAAGAGGGAATGTCCGCCAGATATTCAATCCGTGCTTACAAAGAAAAGTAAAGTGTTTGCTGATTTACCACTAGGGCCACCTCCAGATAAAGGGTTTGAGCATGTCATTGAGTAGAAGGAAGGAGCTAAACCGGTAATCACAACACCATACCGATATCCCAAGAAACAAAAGGATGAAATCGAGAAAAACATAAAGGAGCTTTTGGAGATGGGCTTCATTCGCCCAAGTAAAAGTCCCTTCGCTTCAGCAGTGGTTCTTGTGAAGAAGAAGGATGGCACCATCCGCATGTGTGTGGATTATCGTGCCTTGGACCAAAGCACCATCAAGAATCGGTATCCCATCCCCTGAATCGATGAACTCATTGAGGAGCTGCATGGTGCTAAGTTTTTTTCAAAGATTGACTTAAGGTCAGGATACTATCAAATTCGAATGAGGGGATCAAATGTTGAGAAGATAGCATTCAGGTGCCACTATGGTCACTTTGAATTCTTAGTTATGCCATTTGGGCTGACTAATGCTTCGGCCACTTTCCAATCATGCATGAATAGGACTTTCCAGAGACAGTTGAGGAAGTTTGTGCTGATATTTTTTGATGACATACTCGTTTACAATAAGACGTGGGAAGAACACCTCAAGCACTTGGAGGAAGTGTTGAGTATCCTTGAGACGTGAAGTTTCTTTGCAAAAGAATTGAAGTGTGAGTTTGGTATGGGAGAGTTACTCTACTTGGGCCACATCATCAGTGTAGAGGGAGTCAGAGTGGATCCAGAAAAGATCAGGGCTATCGTGGATTGGCCAACCCCGGAAACTCTAACCCATTTGAGAGGATTCTTGGGTCTATGTGGTTTTTACAAAAGATTTGTGAAGGGTTATTCACAAAGTGGTGCTCCTCTTATTGATCTAACCAAAAAGGGGGCATTCTTGTGGTTAGAAAAGGCACAAGTTGTCTTTGATAAATTTAAGAGGATCATGAGCTCTTGTCCGGTTTTGGCTATACCGGATTTCTCCAAACCTTTTGAGCTGCAATGCGATGCTTCGGGAGGAGTTGGTGCTGTTTTGATGCAGGAAAAGCACCCCATTGTGTTCGAGAGCAGAAAACTAAGAGGCATTGAAAGAACCTACTCGATTTATGACAAGGAAATGCTTGCAATCATGCATGCATTAGCCAAGTTTAGACAATACTTGGTGGGGAGTAAGTTTGTTGTCAAGACTGATCACAACAGTCTCAAACACTTCATACATCAGGACTTGAACGAAAGACAACAGAAGTGGGTGAGTAAGCTACAAGCTTATGATTTCGACATTGAGTATGTCAAGGGGAAGAATAATGTGGTGGCAGATGCATTGTCGCGAAGGCCTCACTTGAGCTCATTATGCGAGCTTATAGCTGATTGGAGAGAGTTGTTGCTTGCTGATTATGCCAAAAATCAGTTTGCAACCAGCATTATTTAAGGTACTTGTCAGGATGAAAAGTACAAGGTAGTTGATGGGCTGATACATTACAAGGATAGGATCTTTTTGGTGTCCGATTCCAAGCTCAAAAAGAAGGTTTTGCAAACCTTCCATGACATTCCACTTGCTGGTCACCAAGGTTACTTTAAGACTTACCGGCAGATCCGAGAGAGATTCACATGGAAGGGGTTGAAGAATGAGGTGTTGAGTTACATCAAGGAATGCCATACTTGCCAAATGAACAAAACTGAGCACACATACCCCGCAGGACTGTTGTAGCCCCTACCCATTCCCAATCAAAAATGGGAAAGCATCTCTATGGACTTCATCACGGGGTTGCCTAAGGCACAAGGGAAGGATTGTATTCGTATTAGTAGACAGACTAACAAAGTTTGCTCATTTTTTTGCCATCACCAGTTCATTTACAGCAGCTCAAGTGGTTGAGTTGTTATTTCATGAGGTGTTTAGGTTGCACGGTTTGCCAAGAAACATTGTGAGTGATAGGGATAGCAAGTTCCTAAGTACTTTTTGGCAAGAAATTTTCCGGATGAGTGGTACGGTACTTATTCCGAGTACTAGTTATCACCCCCAAACCGATGGTCAAACAGAAATTGTGAACAAGTGGTTGGAGGGTTATCTCCGGAACTATGTTTCAAAACAGCAGAAGGCTTGGGTCAAATGGCTTCACTTGGGAGAATATTGCTACAATTCATCCTATCACATGTCCATTAGGATGTCTCCATTCAAATCCCTCTATGGTTATGAGGCTATCAGTTTTGTAGATTTGGTGTTTGGGGATAGCAAGGCACCGCAGGCCAAAGATATGTTACAGCAAAGTCAGGATATTCTGAAATCATTGAGGAACAACATTCAGATTGCACAGAATCAACAGAAGTTATACGCTGATCAGCGGCGTGTTGAGCGCTCCTTCGAGGTGGGAGACATGGTTTACCTTCGCCTTCAGCCTTATCGATAGTCTACTCTCAAGAAGAGTGGAGCTGAGAAGCTAAAACCCCGTTTCTATGGGCCTTTCAGAGTCATCAAACGAGTGGGTGTAGTAGCCTATGAGTTGGAGTTACCGCCTAGCAGTAAAGTACACAATGTCTTCCATGTGTCTCGCCTCAAAAAGGCGTTGGGACATAACATTGTTGTTTCATCCGATCTTCCCCCATTGGATGAGGAAGGGTTGTTGGTTCTAGTTCCTGAAGAAATTATCAATTCCAAGGAACGTTCTTTGAGGAGGACAATCAAAGAATATTTGGTGATATGGAAGAATTTGCCTTTGGAGGATGCCACTTGGGAGAATGAGGAGATCTTGCAGCATCCTGGTTTACAGTTGCTTGTGGGCAAGCAATTTTGGGAAGGGCAGACTTTAATGTCCCCTTCTCAACAGTGACCTGACAGTTGGCCGTTAGTCTATCCTGGTGACCCGTACACTACTCGGAAGCAGAATTAGGGTTTCCTATCTTCTAGGAGGACGTTTTAGCTTGTGTTGGAGTGTGCTTCTGGAATCTTGGTGTTTGGTTGGCAGCTCTTTTCTGGGTTTTTAGAGAACTTCGCATTGGTATATCTGGCATGTTGATCCGAGTTACTTCCGGAATTTACTATTTTTAGTAAATTCTATTTCTGGTGGTAGTCTTGTTGGCTTCAGTGTTCTTGGCTTGCCTCATCAGTTGGTTCAGTTGGGTATCTGATTTAGCGCCTGGATGCAGTTCTGGAGAGATAAGTTGTTTTAATTAAAATAATATTTTATTTTAATTATATTTTCCCCTTGGTCTAAGCTTCACAACTTAATGTCATTGTTAAAAGGGGACTTTTATGGGTAGGCACCTCATCCAAAGATTTAAGTGAATTTGTACCTTTATTTATTAACGCTAACTTGAAAAAGGTACGCCACAAGTGAAAGATGGTAATAAGTTAAAAATGGCGTCGATTTTACCTTGGGAAAAGGGACGCCACTTCTTGAGTCAATGGTCAACAGGGAATTAGGGCAACCCTTGAGTGGAGCGCACCTTTTGGAAGCTTCTAGGATGCTCTTCAAAAGTTATATAAGGGAGTGCTCATCTTCATGTTTTTCATCTTGAGTTTATGCAAAGTTATGTTGCCGAATTGGTGACTGAGTGCTTCGGGGAATGCATACCCCCTAGCTAGGCTTAACTTCTTGCTTGAAAGATAGCAACTAGTTGAGAGGTTGATTTCAGTAGAGTTATTTTGCATTATGAGTTAGAGTTTTGTATTTTTAGTCTATTTCACAGTTGCTGTTTTAGTTGTGGCTGAACTGGTTTTTCAATCATAAATAGTTGAGTGATTTTTATTCGCTTATGGGTGTTTGAGGTTTATGCTTGGTTGGTTGAGGCGACCCCTTCCACCAAATTGCAGATTTTATTGTTGAGTCTCTATTTTATTATGGCAAAATCGCCCTTTCTTGAGGGCCGTACCATTTTGGAGAGCATTGGGATGCGTGCAAATTAAATGTGCTGTATTTTGGTTGGTCTATGGGTTCTATCTTGGGCGCTTTTTACATTAAACATGTTTGCACTTGGTTTCATGGCATTCGGGTGAAAATTGAGTGAGTTATCAGTAGATGAATGAATTTCCATGTTGCTGATTTTGCAATTTCAGTGCAGGTCTGACATAACCAGATTTGCATAATGGGGTTTAAGAGTTGGGTTTGCTGTTTGTGAGGTCTAGATAGGTATAGGCAAGTCTTCTTATTTTATTACAGCAATTTGTACTTATCCGGATGGCATGAAGTTCTATCAAATTGTAAGCTGAGCAGTAGTACTGCCAGTATTCTTAGCTTTGGCTATTTCCCACGATTGTGGAAGGGACTGGTATTCCTTCAGTCTATAGTTTAAATTAATCACTGCTTTCCCACTGAACAAGTGGAAGAGGCCGGCTTGCCGCCTATTTACCCTTATTGTAATGCATTTCATCATTTGCTGATCGGCTAAGCCGTCAAAATGCTCCCGCTGAATAAGTGGTCGAGTTGCACTTTATTTCAGTATTGTATTGTCAATTCCAGTCCTCCTGCTGAACAAGTGGTTGAGTGATTGCTTTCTTTCAGTTACTTTCAACGAGTTCTTGTTTGCTAATGATCCCCTTTCGTGTATGCTCTCAACCTTGCCCGCACTGGGATTTGGGTTGATCAGAGGAGAGGGTTACATTCAGCTGGTTTATGTTTACACTAATGCTAATGGGTGAATTTAGCTGTGTAGCAAAATGAAAAAATTGGCCGGCATATTTCAGAACAAATTAAGTTTTGGGCTTAGAAGAATTCTTTTTCACAACGAAGAGATGTGGCCACTACGCCAAGATCACATCTAATCTTTAAGAGAATTGATCATCACATGTTCGTGATAGCTTTTCTGATTAAATCTGCATATGTGGTCATCACATATAATTTTTCTTATGCCAATCATTGGGGGAAGTGCACCTATGGTGGAAGGGGAAGATGCCAATTTTTGGAATTGCAAATTCTAAACTGAATAATGTATTTATGCTCACAAAGAAAAGAAAGACCCTTGAATGGCTTTGGCATATGTTTTGTATTAACATTTGAAGTTCAAGATCATTAATATTGTCATGTTGCCTTTTTAGAATTAAAATATTTGGCGGACCCATAGCCTATTTCTTATTTCCTGTAGGGGATAAATTTAGGGAAATAATTTAGTAATAGTTTAAAGTCGAACCAACAACTTTATTTTATGACATTTTGAAAAGGACAATTTATGTGTTATTATTATTTTATTAATGTGAGCCTAGCAAAATGTTTTATTAAAAGTGTTTTTGAATTCCTCTAGAAGAAATTTTAGGTGGAAAAATAAAACTTAAAATTAAAAGGTTAATATAAAAGGATAAGTTTGGCATAGAAAATGGCATCCATTGTTATTGTTATCAAACCCCTTTTCCAAAGCTTGAGCATTTTGGTTCATTTGCACCCGAGGACAAAAACCCTTTGTAGAAATCTAGAGGACAAAAACTCTCTTGTCTTTTCAAGACAATTCCACTTAGGGATCATAATTTTGTTGAAATATTGTAGTTATTCCAATTTCAGTCTGTGGTTGGAATTTTAGTCTGTTGAAGATTTCAGACTAAATTCAGATTTGTGGAGGTTCTTTTAGAGAAAGACACTTTATTGTTAAGTAGCAAATACTATTGTCAATATTATTGCTAGTTGTACCCTTGCTAGCCGTACCAGTTCATTTTCCAAGTTGTATTATTATTGGTACTAGCCATACCATTATTTGTAGTTTATTTTATTGTTTAGGGGGCCACGATACAACTTGGATGATTTACATTATTTAATTTGGGTGTTGTATGAGACAAAAGGGAAGCAGGTCTTTGAATAGTGTGGGGAAGTTTATTGTTAGCTGCTGCACTCCTTATGTTGGCGGTATAAGTTTGGGAGCTGCCAATTATAATTGCATTTTAGATCTTGGCCACCGTACCTAGTTGGTGGGGCCATGATATCTCTAAATAATTGCTTCTGCATTTGATGTGTGGGCATATGACCAAACTCAAAACCAAACTTCAATCGTTGGATCTTAGGTTGGTATTGCAGCCTCTTTATAAATGTAATTTCAGCTGATATAATATTTAAATTATATGATTTTTCTATTTCATTGCATCATTATTTGATTTGGATTTTCAAAAAAATATATATATATATCAAGAGAATTTCTAGTTATTCCTTGTATTAGTATTATCAGTTTCTAGATGACCTTAATACAAGAATGTCATATTAAGCATTAATATTTAGTTATTATTATGAGTTTTCTTGCTGTTAAAAATATTCCATAAATATTTAGAGATGCATGCTATCATAAAATACAAAAAAAATGTGTATTTCATTAAAATTTCAGAAGTGTGTCATTACAAATATTTTCTTTAAGTAGGTGTCGAATTGATAAAATTGTTTGTGACTAAAGTGACAATAGGGAGAGGATTTTAGTCATGCCTTTGTTTTTTGACTAACATGAATGACAATAGTAATGCTTTGCATATAACAGAGTTTGTGGGCTTTTCCATGTCCAATCTATGTAGCTGATCATTGTTTTTATTTTATAATGCAACATCAACTGCTTTTGAAATGGGACATCATGTGATTGAACGTTCTTAAAATTTGCTATTGAGAGAAGACATAATAGATCAGCTCCCATGTTGCGCTTCTGCTAACTTGCCTAAGATTATTTGGACATCGATATTGGAATACTAATTATCAATCATGTTATTTTTGAGGGGACCATGGGAGAACCAAGAGCTAGAACAAATGAGATGCTTTTGTTTTTTTAGCTGATGCATAATTTTCGTAATTTAATGAATCATCAATGATGTTTAACATGGTTTGCTGCAGCAGATCCTCCTATTTAAGAGCCTTTTGAGTTAGCTTTAGCAATCGAGAGAGTTGAGAAAAGAAAAAGTGTTTCCCATGTTCATTTCACACTTTGATTGATTCATTGGCAAAGCTATGTACAACTTGGTTTACAGCCCAGGGGTGGTGTTGGAGTTTGACATCAGTAAATGTTTTGAAAAGGACGACAGAGCACTACTATTAAGAATATGGTGCATTTTCAACTTGTATTTGGGTATATGGTTGTTAGTGTACTTTAGTAACCAATGAACAATTAGATTAGAATCCACTTCAATATCAAGATAATCTATTTTCAATTTTTTTGCTATTTTAACCTTTTGTATTTTTAGCTATGTTCCACCAAGTTTCCGGTATGGGGGGACGATGGAACGACGGGACTCATTTTGGGGGATGACATTTTTAGGAGATTTTTGGGGACAGGGGGACAACTATATATATATAATTTTAAAATAGAAATTTCAGATATTCATGTAAGTAATGATAATCATAACAATGAAGATTGATAAAGTTGCAAATGTAATCACCAATCATATTGACATATGCATTATAGAGTCAAACAAATTAATACTACAGCTACTTAATTGCTTCCATAATTCATGTTGTTGATAATAAATAGCATCGGTTAGATAAAGGTCTATTGATCGCTGATTAAACAAGTAACATAAAGTTAAATAAAGAGACACGTCCCTTGAGCCGACGTGGAGACACATCCGCTCATGGGACGCGTCTCCCACATTAATACTTATATCCTCTCCTTCCTCATTTGGGAAATATAGCAATCAAAAAATGTTTACTTGTGAGGATCGACACATAGAAGATTACAAATCTGTTTCATTAACATGGTATCAGAGCGGGGAAAAGATCTGATCGAAATTCATCAAGCAAAAATGCATTAAACAACATAAGGTAATCTTTGAGACTTGCTTCTGCATTAGCTGGAGTTTTCGCGACTCTTTGTCATGCATGGAGTATCCGGAAGTTGAAGTTGTCTTGAGCCTGTGAAAATGTTTTCGTGCGTGCAACATCACCCGTAGTCTGTAGCTTCACTTACGATTCCGTCTCTCTTCCACGGCCTTAGCATTCTCCTTTGTCGGACCTGTGAGTTGTGTTGCGGAATATTGAAGCTCAAAATTGTCTTGTGATGGACTCCTCCAGGTTACTATCTCCATGCAAATATGCCTTAGGCGACGACGCCACTGTAAGGGCGACAGAGCCTTCATCGCGTATTTTCCAGGGCCGAGCGGAGCAACCCAGGAGACAATCTTCTCCTGTTACGCACTTGAAAGTAGTGATTTTAGTAGCCAACAACGATACGAATAATTCCAACAGTAGCTTCTGCAATCACAAGCGGTCGTTCAGTTCTTCGCTGCCATTCACCATCCTTGTGCTATTTGGCTTCTTTTATTCATGTGGCTTTTATTCGTCTTCGCTCAACATCAATGCATGAACTGGGACTGCACAGGAGAGCGCCGTCAGGGAGGTCATCAACTGGGAAGCGACCCGGGGTATAGAGCGAGCGGTCATCGAGAGCTTTCCTGTTTTCAGCTATAGTTTGGTGAAGCGTCTCAAAGCACCAACCAAGTGCTCCGATTGCGCGGTCTGTCTCGGCGACTTCGTGGAGGATCGGCGATAGGAATGTTATTGTCAAAAGTCATCATCCTGAATGATTGCCTGCGATCTCAGAGTATCGATGAACATTTGTCGAGATTCCAATATTGAGAATACGGGAACTGGTCTTTTCATGAGACGCAAGATTACTTTATGCCAGCACTAGAATTACAATTATTCGCGACCTTGTATGGTAATATTATTGTTGATTGCCTTAGTGGTCGGGATTTCCGAAGGTAATGTGCAAATCTCTTATTTTCCTCAGATGGTAGATATTACTTAGCCAGAGATTTTCGCCCCAGTCAATTATCGGGCCCTATCAACATTTTCATGTCGCTATTGGTTTCTGGCACCATAATTCCTAAACACATCAGACAAACTCTTCTCATGTGCGGGCATTCTGTATCCTATGATGTCAACAGTTTCTATGGTTGTCTTTGTTCTCTAGTTGACCAATATTCATGATGTTGGTTGTTAACGCCTTGGAGTTGGGCTTATTTATAAGCATATGATTATTTAAGGTTCTGAAGTATTCATGTATTTTGAGAGGTGCGGTTCTCTACCATTGCCACGTATTGGATCATTAAGGAAATAAATTATATTGTCCTGTTGAGTGTTTCCTGGGTGTTTGCTTCAAGTTGATAAATGAAGAACATGTTATCTGGCAAATTCAGACTTATTGACAGAGTTCAGTGATGACGTGGTTTGGCCTAATTTGGAGGACTATGTACGTCCTTACAGTCATGTTGGACATCAATGGTCTTCACGACATTA
>CM021100.1:735463134-735489773 GCA_007115665.2 Sequoiadendron giganteum | reverse complement strand
ATAGTATCTCTTGGACACTTTGATGGATATCATGGGACTTGATGTCATTTGAAGATCATTGTGATCCTTAAAGAGATAATCATGGTGGATAATTATATATCCGTGGATATGCCATGAATTATTATGGTAGACATCATGTGACTTGATGTCAGTGCACATACCATAATAAAGATGTGTTATGAAGAATGTCATGTGACTTGACACTTTCAGAAGCATACCATATCTTCTAATATCACGAGTTAGGTGATATCACTTTATACTTGTTTGGTGTTTATCTTCCCTAGCTAAGAGGGAGTGTTGATAATAAATAGCATCGGTCAGATAAAGGTCTATTGATCGCTGATTAAACAAGTAACAAAAAGTTAAATAAAGAGACATGTCCCTTGAGCCAACGTGTCTCCACACATTCGCTCATGGGATGTGTCTCCCACATTAATACTTATATCCTCTCCTTCCTCTTTCGGGAAATATAACAATTAGAAAATGTTTACCTGTGAGGATCGACACATAGAAGATTACAAATTTGTTTCATTAACACATGTCAAATAGTCAATGTGCATATGATATAAAATTTTAAAAATAAAATGCCCAAAGGCTACAAGTTTGCACTACAAATGTCAAAATGACAAAGTCACAAATGTCCAAAACATAGTAATAGAAAGTATGATGGTTGCCTCTACTCGGCATCTGCCAACATTGCATCAAAATCAGACCTAGAGTTTGAGTCACTGCCACTATGAGTATGAGTGGCAGGCTCATCTAATGGAACTCCAACCAATCTCTCCTGTGTCTCATCAATTTGTGTGGTGTCCTCTGGATCAACATCCCACTGTAACATTGGAGTCTGTCGATAATCAGGAGTTTGACGATCTCGGAGTCGCAAGGCACTATGCATAGCCACTAATTTCTCTGGTCGTCTAGATGTCAGCCTATTCCTCTTGATAGAGTGAATAAAGTTGTATGTTGACCATTTCCTCTTTGTAGAAGAGGAACTAGCAACCTGTGGAAGGAGACAAAAACTAAATTAGTAATTTACTAATTAGGACATTCAATTATGATTATATAAATGTTCAACACTAATCAAATTAATAAATTATGTTAATGTATTACCTGTGAAAGGAGGCGAATAGCAGGCGTCCTCAATTGTGGTGCGTCTTTCCCATGCCATGACCACCATCCAATAGGATCCCTTTGAGCTAGTGTAGTTCTATTTGCCTTGGCCTCTGGTTTGCCGAATGTTGGACCACGAAGATTTAAAAAGTCTGTCCATTGTGTACGAAGTAGACTCACCTCCTCAACTAAATACATTTTTGCAAGGGTCCTCATAAATCCATCTTTCACCTCATCGTCATCACAAGGAGGCATCTTACCAGCCCTTGGTACATACCATTTGGGATTAAGAGCAAAGACTGCCATATGAAGCGGGGTGTTCATAGTGTTCCACTTTCGCATCACAATGGACTTATTGCTCATATAATCCCGAATTAGGATCCCTATCAGAAATTGCTTTCTCCATTCTTGCAAGCATGGAGTCAAATGTTTCATAAATCTCTCCAAGACTTGGAGAGTCTGCATCAACATATCTGATGACATCCACAACTGGTGAAATGATGGAGCAAATATATCTGCAAACAAAATTTTTGAAAAAAACAAGTTAGAACTTAGAAAACAAAAAAAATATTAATAATAAAATCATATATATATATATATATTTTTTTTTTTTTATAAAATCAGCAATCAATAACAATTTTTTTACCTCACATTGGACCACCAAGTATCATCAAGAATTTTTTGTTTGATGCTTCTCCCTTCTACAATGCTTGCCATAGACCATCTATTCCACTCTGAATTAACCATCATCAACTATAGAGCCTCCTACACCTCAAGCATCCTCTCTAACAAAATAAAGTAGTTGGCATACCTTGTCTCTATAGGCTTGAGAAATTCCTTCTTCGAAAATGTCCTAAAGAGAGCAAGTGAGGTGTGATGGTTGCAAATAAACATTTGAATGTCTCTAGCCTCTACAAACACCTGGTGCACCCAATCTATCTTCCCTATGTCTTTCAATGCATTGTTCAACGCATGAACACAACAAGGGGTCCAAAAGATGTGCTTTTAAGCACTCTCAACCATTAAACCTGCTAATTTGCACACACGTGATGAATCAGTGACCACTTGCACAACATTGGCTGCCCCAACCTCCTCTATGGCATGTCTCAAAATATGAAATTGGAATTTCGCATCCTTGTGCTTCCTAAAACAATCAATGTCTCTAAGGAAATATGAACCAGCTATACATGTGACTATGATGTTGATAAGTGGTCGATGTCTAATGGCGGTCCACCCATCCATGATAATAGAGCCGCTCGTTCTAATCCAACACTGTCTCATGTCCTCCATCACCACACTCACCTTAGAATATTCTTTGTCAAGGAGTGTAGTGCGTACTTTATTTTCTCCATGGGGGTGAATGGGATGGCATGGGCATAGAAAAATTTGGCAATGGAGGACTCTACCAAATCTCGTTCTTGCACATTGAACATACTTGCAACTATATTTTGCTGCTCACTAGAAGTACTAGCCTTCCTCTTCCCTTTTGTGGAAACATGAACATTATCGGCAACACTACTACCACTACCATCACTAGGACTACCAAACATAGAGGGCATAGGTGAAGCTGAATGTGCAGATTGAGTTTGCATTGGCTGCCCCATTGGATGTCCTTCAACCTCCATGTGCAATCTACAACACTCTACCCTCTCAAAATCTTTTATGTCTGGACAAACCTTGACCCCATGGCCTGTATAACCCAATAGATGAGAATAGACTCTTGTGTAGTTCCCATAAAATTTATCTTTACAAACATGACATTGCCGCAATCTACTACCTCTCGTGTTTTTTCCTTTGTCTTTGTCTAGACGTGTTGCTAATTGAAGAAAAGGTTTTTTAGGATTAAAAGGGCTTTTTGCATATTTTTTCAAATCTTCGGAAGGGATTTCAAATGGGTTTGTTTGAGGCTGCTCCCTTTCAACCGATTGGGTTTCTTCTCCCCTCTCAACATGCCCACTACCTTCACTATTGCTGCTCATTTTGTTTTGTTTTGGTTTTTGCAAACTGAAAATAAAAAAAATACAAAAAATCATACATTTCATCATTTAAACTTTGAAAAATTTGGAAAAAAAAGAAACAAAATGGAAGAATAACTTACCTCTTTCACTTCTCTTCCTAGTTATTGCCTTAATGCTCTCCTTTTTTCCTATTAGATGCTGGTGTTTTTTCTCCAACAGTTCCTTCCAACCCTCCTCTTTCTCTTCACACTTTGCTCTTAGATGCAATTTTTTTTGGCAAGTTAAAAATGG
The DNA here is from genome assembly GCA_007115665.2 of Sequoiadendron giganteum. Classification (NCBI taxonomy): domain Eukaryota; kingdom Viridiplantae; phylum Streptophyta; class Pinopsida; order Cupressales; family Cupressaceae; genus Sequoiadendron; species Sequoiadendron giganteum. The sequence goes on along the minus strand of CM021100.1, from coordinate 735,486,414 downwards.
GGTCAAATGGCTTTCAAATGAAGTTTTAAGTTAGCATTTTAGGGTTGGGAGGGCATGGGGTCCACCTAAAAGAGTATTAAAAAAACCTTTTTAATTTTTGGACTTTGTTTTAGTGTTTTTTGCTGCTGGGAAAAAAGGGACGACCAGTCATTCCTGGGACGGTCTAGGGATGACTGTCCCGAGGATGGTTGACCGTCCCCTAGTTGTCCTCGAAACGTTTCCCCAATTATGGAACGTCCCAAAAAAAACACATTTTGGGGACGCTTGGGAAATGTCCCCAAGGCATCCCCTGTCCCCAAAACATCCCGGGTATGGATATGAGGGGTAAAAGTCTAGGGGACGTGTCCTCGTGTACCACTGATTTTTAAGGGTATCAATTCATCCATGATGTTGTTTTGAACTTCTTGCTATTGCATGTAGGCAACCACAAATTGTATGGAGGGGAATCAAACGATACCCTCCATACTAGCCAAGGTTTTTCTTGCAAGCCCCATCAATGTTTAAACTGGGTCAAGAAAATTGGGGACAAGTTGTTATACCCCTACGAAGCCCCATTTTTAAAACATTGTTGCTTGTGTTTCATTGTAATCATCTTTCAATTATTGGGTATTTCATCTTTGTTCTTGTTTCCCTTGTTGCTTTCTCCATTTTAAGTAAGGTTAATCTTCTTTTGGGTTGTTTTGTCAAGTGGTTAGTTCATGCACAAGAACAAGAAACATTCAGATAGTCCATGTGAAGGGAAATTCTATTAAATATTAGCATAGATGGCAAATGGAGATGAATAGAGTACCTATGATTGTTTAGTCAAACTTTGAGTCACAAGATCAAAACGAATGGGGGCATCGATGAGATTTTCTAACTCTTAAGTGGTAGAAATGATTGTCATCTTGCTTGGGATACCATCAGCCAAGTGTTAGTGATAGGGACATCATAAACACTACTGTGAGTTTGATAACTTGTTCTTATAAATTGTTGTTACCAAAATTGTGTTGAATGTTAAAATTTTCTTTAGTGTGTTGATGGATTTGGTAATTTATTTTAATTTCAGTCATTTGTTCTTCAAATTTTTCCCTAAAAGCCCATAGTAGATCTACATTCTCATTTGGATACTCAGCTTTAGGAAAGATTTGTGATCTTGCATATACTCTGGTAGACACCTAGTCAAAACCAACCTTCGTAGATTTTAAATGATATTGAGTGTGCCCAACAGATTGTTTATGTTTATTCTATTAGATAAATTAACAAGAGTTGGTGATTGAAAAGTAGGACCTCCTTTTGGAATTGTTGATTGGTTGATCAAAGAAGACTTCTTTGATCAACCATTTGGACATTAGTTCCTTCTTGTTGTCTCTACCTAATCTGACCATCAGATCAATTATTTCATTCATTAACCTAGGTCCCTTTAGTACACATTGGATCATTCGGTCATTGGATCAAATAGATCAATGACTATCAATCATTTGATAATTAGTAAATAGGTAACTTTTTTTGGAAAGGTGCTTGGGCAGTCGAAAGGGCTTTGAACATTTATCTGTGAGCCCCTTCATATGTGACTTTTGATTGCTAGATCAAAGAGATTAAGGATGTCCATTGGTCAATTTAGCAAATGGAATGCATACTTTGTTCCCTTAAGGTCCTCAATTGGCAGTTCAGGGTTTGTCAAATTACCCCCTAATGAGTAAAATGATGTTAAGCATAACCTTCACTAAATGACCACCTAAAATGCATTTCTTCTTCACTATTTTAATACAATCTAATAACTATTAAAAAATGCCTCCAAAGCTAAAAATGACTCATTTTTAGTTTTAAAAACACTTGAATTTACCCCTAAACTAGAAAATACTATCTACAAAAAATGTAAACCCTAAATGAAAACTCATACCATATGTTACACCCCATCTTGTTATCATTGTTTTACTTATACCTTCACGAGTAAATAGGTTAGTAAATGCGATCAAGAGTTTGATATGTTTGCTAAAGAATGGAATACTGAAATAGGTATTATACTGTTATGTGAAAGTATGGATAAATGCTTTGAAAGAGTAATTATGTTTACATTGATGATGAACATGTATTGCTATATAAATATGCTTAAGTTATGATGCATATGGATTTATTATGAATGTCTAACTACCATTGCAAGTGTGCTGAGCTAGTTGCAGGGACAGGTTCATTCCTCCAGGTGGAGGGGAATATCACTCAGGAGAAGATCTTGGTCGGGCAACCAGTAATGTAACCTATCTGAGCTTTCACACACTCACAATCAAAATGTTGAGTCTAGACATAGTGTTGGGGAAATGGTAAGTCATCCTTAGTTGATGTGTCTACATTAGTAAGAGTCTTGTTTACTATTGAGTGCATTATTGGTTGATGTTTATTTGTTTGAACTTGTGAGTTCTTTCCTTGTTACTATGCTTGTATTGATGAGTAGGACATATGTGGAATATGTATAAGTACACACATGCATGTCGATGATAGACCATACACATGAAGGAACGCGTGCATGAGGGTAGATAGGTAGACGTATCTATGCACACTTATGCACAGGTTGCTTACGCGCATGGAACTATCAAATGGATCTAACGACATGTATATGCATATGTATAGATATATCACACGTAGGTGCTTATCAATACAATAGTAATTGTGTACGACTTTGGTGTGTGAATCGAATGTGTGTGTGTATATATATATATAAATATAAAGTATATACATATGTATATATGTATCGATATACACATATGATGGCAAACGGACATGCCCATACGAATGTATCGATATATGTATACATACGTCTACTTGTACAGAATCGATATATATATATATATATATATAGAATCGATATATTGTTATTATTAGATGATTGCTATCTTGGTTGTATTCATTTGTATATCGAATGTATACATACTTTATTGGTTTATGATATATATGAATGTATATTAACATATATACATACATATACATATACATATATATATATGTGTGTGTGTGTGTGTGTGTGTGTGGATATACATATATATATGTATATATAAACATATGTTATATATTTAAAAGTGATTATATGCTTTAAAGTGGAATATCTTTAACAAAGCTTTAAGGCTGATTTGTTAACTTAAACAAAGGCCGAGTATATAATACTTGTGACTGTATTTTAGAAGCCGGATAATACTCATGCTGTCCACGCATAAAAGAACGAGTATTCTACAAAGAAACTTGCAGCCATTAAGTCGATATGAGGAGATATGAGGAATGAGACTTGGTCGACGCCTTGTGTGGAACTATCTTCAACTTAGGAAACTTTTAAAACACCTTGTCATTGAGTAATTACCAACAGCAAATAAAAGCATGCAAGGTTATGAACAGCAGGTTGATGACTTGGTCAAATTGATTAATGAGATGTATCGACTCATGCTAGACTAAGTCAACATGAGCTAAGTGTTGCACATTTATATTGACTGATTCAACAAGTGTAAAACCGTGCCAACTCTGTAGGTGGTTTATGATTGCTTTGGCACCACCTTATGAATCCTATTTGCTGTAGATGTTCATTGTGAAGGCTATTTGAATTACACCTTTTTCATCATGTGCTTATTTGAAAATGTCTTATGCTGCTGTCAACTAATGAGGTCGACCTGTAGTGTTATTTAGCTGAGTATGCTCTTATTTGTGGGCCACCTTTTAGCTAAGTTGAGTGAGTTGTTATGTATGGAGATTGCTGTCAATACTCATGCCTTTTCTGTAGGCTGAGTGGTTTCCAATTTGCTATATAAATAGTAAGATTGAGCTCTCATTTGGGAGGCATTCCTTAAGCAATCTTGTGCATTCTATTTGCATTTTTTATCTTCTTTATTCTGCTATATATTGAGAGAGAGCTTTGAGTATTGGTGAGGGTATTTTATCATATTGAGAGAAGTATATTATCAACTTGTGAGATAGAGGTTATTGTGGCTTTGTTTTAGAGATCAAAGCTAAGCTAGCTGCTATTCTGGGAAAGCTGAGTTGCAGCCAATCAATTGGATAGTGTATTATAGGCATGAGGATAATCTTCCTTTATTTGTCTTAGTTTTTGAAAGATTGTTTCATGATTACTTTATTTAGTATATTGTGAATACTTGCATTTAGGGAAAAATAGTTTTTGCTTTGAAAGAAAGTAGAAGTTGTTTATACTGTTTTGTGAAGTGTTTGTAAATACTCCATAATAGGAGGAATTGTTTGTCATAAGTATTATTATTATACTAGATATGATTAAACAAGGGTAGCTTAAGGGATACTCATAGCTAAGCTATTTGAATATACTATATAGCTAGTGGGTTACTCCTAGGATAAGTACTTGAATATTCGTTGATACCTATAGGTTGGGAATAACTTACTGGGTTGGGTTGTATATTCGGTCTTGATTGGAATATATAGGGTTAGAGTAAACTTATATAATCAGACAAGTCATTGGTTGATGACTTTATCCTAAGATTAGGGTATATTGAGGTTGATACTCGCTTGTGTGATTAAGTAAATCTCTTGAGCTTATGAGATACTATATGTATGGAGACGTAGGTGGGAATTACCTATGAGTTAGAGTTGCTACTTGATTAGTTGTTTTACACTCTTAATACAAAGTTATTGTATTGACAAGAGTAGACTCTTGAATCATTCCTTTTAATTAAGGAGAATATGCTCTCGAATGGAATCATCTAATGATGTGATTATTCTTCGATTGAGTTCATTCATTGATGTGGTTATACCCTTAATGAGTACCACTTATTATGTGATAATATACTGAATGGAGTCAGTTATTTAATCTATGATGAGGCTTATGTAGCTATACTCTAGATTATAAAGTTATACTTGGGACTAGATTGTCTTTTGAAGTAAATAACTTGTTATGCAAAGATAAGTTCATATGTTATACCTAGGATAGGAATGCCCATTGAGAGGGTAACTTATGCTTAGGCTTGATTGGTAGAGGTACCATAGACTTTTGGGAAAAAGGGGAGTAGGTTATTTCTGGGGTTAAAGATTACCCATTGGAGGAAATTACCTAGGCATAGTATATGAATGGTCATAATCCAAACCGAGCCGTAGTAGTGTATGTGAATGTGAATGTCACTTGAAGTATTGTGTGAGAATACTTTGGCCAAAGTAGTGTAAGTTGCCACTATTTACACCGTCGTTTCACTATGTTCCTTGTTTGTATTTTAGTTCGGGATTTTCATATTTGTAGGTGTAGCTACTGTATGATTAGGTTCTAGTTTGAGGGACACAACACTGAGCTCAGATAGGCATTTGTTATGAGGTTTCCCAACCAATCTCTTCGTCGAAGGGTAGGGCCATCTCACCTGTGAGGTAGATGTGTAGGGGACCGCATTTAAGTCCGTGGTTGGCGGAAATGCGCTTGAATGATGCTTCTCCTCATCAGTCAGCAGTCGAGGTTTGAGGGTGTTTGTGCCAGTATCAGGGACAACTGGAGTGTTTGCACCTACAAGCAAGGACATTCAGAATGTATGAGCTGATGTGACATCAGGACTAGTTTTTATATCTATTGCCAGATGAAGCTCAAAGGAGCTATGTATCTATCTTGTACCCATTTATATGGAAGGATGTAATCATGTTTGATTAACTTGAGTTCATTCAATATGACATCTATGTTTTGGAAGATTTGTGAAATTACAATGAAATGCAATGGAAGTTTGGAAATAGTGTTATTCAATTATGCATGTAATTTACTTTTGGAAAGATTTTTTTTTATTGCTATGTTATGACATCATGGTTTATTCACTTGAGGTGAAAAAATTGTAAATTTTACTGAGTAGAACATCGGGGTTGTTGCACCATAGTGGCAGAGGTAATTGTGAACCAAAAAAGGGAGCAAGAATGGGGTCAGAGAGAGCCAGAAAAGCTCACACAAGTATAGGCATTGGTGGCAGAAATGACACATATTATGTGCAAGTCCGTTAAAAAGGTCAGCAACTTCGAGCAATGTCAATGGAAGGGCTATTTTGGTATTTCAATGTCATTTGTGAACAAAATCTTGACTTATGAAGCAATAAAATTGTAGTTGATGTCCAATTTGATAACAAAGATATTTCAAACAATGAAATTGTCAAGCTGGAAAATTTTCTGTATTTGAAGTGGTTGACAAAATTATTAATAAACTACTGTGTTGCTCGCATCAACCCCAATGCTGGAGAGCTTTTACGAAAACTCTATGTGATTGTTCTTACAAATTGTTTTCCTTGTGAACTTGGTTTATCTTGATCCACTTGCAACACTTAAGAATTTGCAGAAACTAAGCCTTCTGGATTATATTGTTACAAAGAAACCAAACCATCTCTTTTATGCTATTAACAAGCTGAAAAAGTTACAATTACTTGACTTTTAAAAAAAAAAGTGAAAGGAGAGGTTAGAAGCCAAAAAGCTCTTTGCATCAGAGGAATCGAGGAGGATGCTTAGAAGAACCAGTAAAAACATTTACTCTTGGTGAAGTTCCCATGGTGATAAAGGTACGAAGTGAACAATAGGCATTGATTGTCATTCCTCCTAGAGATTTGAAAATCTTTGATGATTTTATGAAAATAGAACCCAGTAGATTGAACTAGCCATGAATATGCATGCAGTTGCTTGGAGGAAACACATACATTTAGATTTGGATTGCACAGGCATACAACAATTCATGAGAGAACATCTGCCATAGTATTTCATATACAAGGATTCATAAAAATCAGATGTGTATGTATAGTAGAATGGATAAGATATTGAAGAACATTGAAAATGACAGATTTTGTTGCTTGCAGAAATTTCTCCATATGTATGAACCTTCCACTTTTAGGGAAAGCTCTTCATCCTTCTTTGATACCATTTCCGGGCCTGTGAATGTAATGAAATAAAAGATTGACAAATGAAATGTATGGTATTTAGACAAGAAGAAAGATATTCTATGAAAGCTTATTCCATTGAATTAAAATGCACATATTTAACAATATGAATATGATTGTTGAGTTCATCTTCTAAATGATTGTTCAACTTCTAGTGCAATGAGGAAATATAACATATAAAATATTATCTTGCTACTCTTAGAATTATGTACATTAGTGTTACACCCGTTTTATAAAAAAATTACTAAAATTTGTTGCTGATAGAGAAGTATTTTTCTTTAACTAGTGGATTCTTAAGGCATCACCAAGTAAAGATAGAAGAAGATCAGCCTAAAACTATGTTTGCCACTAAATGGGGACCCTTCATGTATATGGTGATGCCATTTGGATTAAAGAATGCATCTGCAGTTTTGAGCAGGATCATGGTAAATGCATTCAAAGATTTTATCCATGATTTCCTAGAAGTGTACCTAGATGATTGGATAGTCTATGGAATGTTAAAGGATCATATCTAGTTGTTGAGATTGATTTTTGAAATATGCCGTAGACTCAAAATTACATTAAATTAAAAGAAATGCATATTTGCCACTCCATTTGGCACTCTATTGGGGCATATTATTTGTAAAGAAGGGATAATGGTGTACTCCCTTAAAATTGCTATAATTTTAAACTTATCTTCTTCAAAAATTGTATTAGACATACATTTTCGGGACCAATTATTACCACAAATTCATTAGAAATTATGCTGCCATTTCAAGGTCAATTGAAGAACTTTTAAAGAAGAGAGACAATAAGAAATTTGAGTGGACAGATTTGTTGGAAATTATTGTCATTGATGTCAAAGGTGTTCGAAGACCAAGATTGGAGGTGCAAGAAAATAAAATAAAATATTTTATTGCTAAGGGCTGACCTTTAAACTCTAGGTGCTCTCATTAAAATAAATAAAAATTGTAAATTAATGTTTATGAAGAGGGCTGGCCCTCTTAAGTGGTGTGCCCCATTTTTGTGGGTTAATTTTTGAAAAAAATAAAATAAAATAAAAAATATATAATTAGATATAGGGGCTGACCCCTATTCTAGTTGCAAGGGATATGTTGCTTGATCAATTGGCCCCCTTGGTGAACATATTTAAGGAGATTGTGGAGTCCATTTGAAAGAAAGCAATTCATTGGATATCATTCGTATAAAGAGTAGATTTAAAAGGCATATAAGTGCAGATTTTTGAAGACATGTGATAAGAATTATGAGAGACAAATGAGCAGATTTATTAGAGGTTTATGGCAAAATTTATGAAGAATTTTTAGGAAATTCTAAAGGCAGATTTTGGTGTAGTGAGCAGATTTATGAAGGTGATTTAGGGCAGATCTAAGAAGGAAGTTTCAAATAAATTATTATATTGTTCATTAGGAGGTTGGTGCCTTTTAACTAAAGAGATCGGGAGGTTGGTCCCTCTCATTAGAAGAGATTGGTATCTCTTTCTAAGTTGGTGCTTAGTTGTGTGGATTGGTGTCTCTTGTGGGTTGGTGCCTACGAAAAGAAGCTTTGTAAATGTAGTAGGGTGGTGCCTACAAGAAGATCTATATAAGCAATATTTTCCCGTGGTTTTCTCGCACAAGGGTTTCCATGCAAATTGTATGTTTGACTTGTGTTCCTTATTGCTAGATCTTGCGTGTGTTATTGTTGTGGATGATTGAATTGTGAAGTATTACTATTGTGGTTGTTTAAGATTTGAAAAGTAAAAGATTGTTGTTATTTTGATTCACCACCCCCCCCCTGCCCCTTCCCCCTCGCCCTCCCCCTTCTCACTATAATTGAGTGCTTTTCAATTGGTAGCAGAGTGGGTTCCTTTGGAGATAGTCTAACCACTAGAAGGAAGATCTAAAAGAGCACATATGGTCGGGCAAAAAGGATACAGATTCTCATCAAACAGGGCACCATTGTTTGATGGAACAAATTATGCCTTTTGGAGCATAAGGATGGAAACCTATTTGAATGCTCTAGGGTATGATATTTGGCAATCAATTGAAAATGGCTACATAGCCCCTATGATGCCCTTAATGGATCAGACATGAAAGAGGGGAAGTGAAAACAATGCAAAAGACAAGAGTGCGATTTTTTGTGGGTTATCTAAATTAGAATTTGTGAAAGTTGAAAAATATCTATGAAAGAGATGAAAAAGTAAAGAAAGCAAAGCTTCAAACTCATAGGGGACAATTCGAAAGCCTTAAGATGAAAGAAGAAGAGAAAACAACCTCCTATTTGCTTTGTGTTGATGAGACCGTGAACACAATAAGAGGTCTTGGTGAAAAAGTTGAAGAAGCCATGATTGTGCAAAAGGTATTAAGGTCTTCATCCTCTAAGATTTGATTCCAAGGTTTCGGCAATTGAAGAAATGAGAGACCTAGACAAATTAACAAAGGATGAGTTGCATGGGATTCTTATTGCCTATGAAATGAGGATTGAAGACAAACCATCAAAAAGGGAGGCAACCTTTAAGGTGTCAAAGAAGGGAAAGAATAAAGAATATGAACCAAGTGATAGCTCAAGCAATGAAATGGATGAAGAAGAAGCTCACTTCATGAGAAAGCCAAAGAAAGGATTTGGGAAGTATTAAGGTAAGTTACCATTTAAAAGTTTTAATTGTGGTAGAATAGGTCATTTTGCTTCTAAGTGTCTGCAGGGTAAGAGTGAAAGTAGTGATGATGAAGAGGATCATTACATGAAGAGAGGAAGAAGATATCAACAAAAGAAGGGCTACAAACAAGGTCAACATTAAAAGAAGGATTTTCGTAAGTATAAGAAGAGCCTTTATTAAAGGAAAGATAATAGCTCATCGGAGGAAAGTGACGGAGAAATTTCAAACAGTGATAGAGAAGAAATACTCTCATGACGATGGAAGCAAAGGATGATAAAGACAAAAAGAAAGAAGAAAAAGATTTAAAAGAAGTGCATAGCGAAGACGAAGGAGAAATGGATCTTGAGGAGGAACTCCATTATTCCTACAGAGAGAACAAGAAGCTTAAGAAAAAAATCTCGAGACAAGGATTACAAATTCAAGAGGATAGTGAAGCTAAAGAAAAATTAACACAAAGTCTTAAAGATTCAAAAAAGTTGATAGTAGATCTAAAAGTGCAAGTAGAAGAAGCAAGAAGGATTGAAGAGGGGATGAGAAACCAATTGAAGTCAAAAGAAGAAAATTGTGAGATGTTGGAATCCGAAATTGTTTTCTTAAGAAAGGAATTGGAGAAGACAATGACTCATTTAAACAAAAAAGCTTGAAGAACGAGAAGAGTTCATAAATCTTGGATGACATCATCAAATCTCAAAAGCTTATGTTCGATAGGAGCAGTATTGGCTATGAAGGACAGAGTTCTAGAATGATTCAATCATCGAAGAAATCAAATGAAGAGAAGTATGTTGATGTCCTCAAAAGTTCCATCAAATATGATATCAACGAAAAGGAGAACCAAAAGCCAAGCATACCTCTAGAAGCTAAGAATGACATGGTTAGGAAGCCCTTTCCGTCGATGCAAACTCATATGCCTAGGTTCTATCATTCCTTCTTTGGTTTTTTTTTTGTGCAGTCAATTTCGTCATAAGGCAAGAGATTGTAGGATGCATGCACGAAATAACTTTAGGAATAAAGCAATGGATTATGGAGCATGGAAAAAGAACAAAAGTCATTCATGAACAAAAAATTCAACTCGTTTTCTCCTCTTGTGGATTACAACATATGTTACAAGTGCAATAATTTCGGGCATACAACAAAATTTTGTAGAAGTGGCATTGTAGAACCATCCAAACAAAGTAAGAAGGAAGAAACAAAAATCAAGCAAAAAGAGGAGCATTCAAAAATATGGAAAAAAAAGGAAGAAGAAAGAAAAGAAAAACCCATGTTGGTTCAAACAACCATACATGCACAATACAAAGGAGATCAATGGTATATTGATAGCGGTTGTTCAAAACATATGACAGGTGATATGAGTAAATTTCTTACCTTCAAACAAGTGAATGGTGGATCAGTGAAATTTGGAGATAATGCTTTCACAAAGATATTAGAGAAAGACACACTTAGCCTTGATAATGGTAAAACAAAAATTGAGAATGTGCTATATGTTGAGGGGCTGAGACATAATCTTTTAAGTGTAAGTCAAATGTTTTACCAAGGGCACACTCTTACATTTCATAATGCTAGATATGAGTAAATTTCTTACCTTCAAACAAGTGAATGGTGGATCAGTGAAATTTGGAGATAATGCTTTCACAAAGATATTAGGGAAAGACACACTTAGCCTTGATAATGGTAAAACGAAAATTGAGAATGTGCTATATGTTGAGGGGCTGAGACATAATCTTCTAAGTGTAAGTCAAATGTTTGACCAAGGGCACACTCTTACATTTCATGTAGAAGGATGTGAAATTAGCAAAGAAGGGAAGCTAGTGGAAAAATCCAAAAGAGCAACTAACAATCTCTATGTTCTTAGTGAGATTAGAGGAGAAAAATGTTGTACGAGCCAAGAAGATGAAAGTTGGTTATGGCACAAGAGAATGGGGCACATAAACTTTGACAATCTTGTCAAGATCAGTCGTAAGGAAATTGTGAAAGATATGCCAAAGATTTCCAAGCCTTCAAATATCACTTGTAACCAATGCCAACTTGGGAAACAAACTAGAGTGAATTTTAAATCAAAGGAACACTCTACATTGAAACCATTGGAGCTTATACATACGGATCTTTCTGGTCCAACCAGAACAAAAGGTATGGAATGAGAGAGGCATTTCATGTTGTTAATTGATGAATAGTCTAGAATGACTTGGGTCAAATTTTTAAAACAAAAATTTGAAACTTTTGACAAGTTTAAGGCATTCAAAGCCTTACTGGAGAATGAAACAGGCTTAAAGATCAAATGTCTTAGATTAGATAGAGGAGGAGAATTCAATTCAAATGAGTTTGAAGATTTTTGTGAAAAACATGGGATAAGAAGACATTATTCGGCTGCAAAAACTTCACAACAAAATGGGGTTGTGGAAAGGAATAATAGAATAGTCCAAGAAATGGATAGAGCCATGTTGAATGGATAGAGCCATGTTGAATGAGTCCAAGTTACTTGACACATTTTGGAGAGATGCAGTTCATACGACAATCTATATTTTAAACCATGGACAAATCAAAGTGAACGGCAACAAAAGACCATATCAGTTATGGACAGGAAGTCTTGCAACAACAAAGTATTTCAAGGTGTTTGGGAGTACATGTTACATAAGAAGAGATGAAGAAGATTTGAGAAAGTTTGATTCTGGGGCTGATCAAGGAATATTCCTTGGCTACTCTATAAATGTAATCAAATCTTATCAGATAGGATCCTAAGAAATCTAAGGAATTACTAAGGCTGAAATTATGTGTAAGAATTCTAAGTCAAGATTCTAAGTTTCCAGATTTAATTCTCTGATGTTGAATGTGCTGATTGCAGAACATTTATAAATTTCGATGTTTGCATATCAATGAGGGAACCACTTTATATATCTTGGAGACCCGCCTCTAAGAGACGCGTCTCATGAGAGGACGTGTCCCTTTGGGCGTGCAGGCTCCAAGGATAACCGACTTACTTTCGGTTAACAAACTAACACATATATAACCTCACATACTTGGCGGATATATATTATATGAGTTCCGATTTTATTCAATGCAGAATTTGAACATTTATTATTTCGAATCTTATGCATGCTTATAAATTCAAATTACTTATTTTTCAGAAATATTTATATGAAGAGTAATTTTGATCACATATAAATGATGATGATGCAATCAGCAATCATCATTTATATCTGACCGAAGCTACCTTTCATCAACACTCCCTCTTAGCTAGGGAAGATATTTCAAATCAAATAAGTAGGGATATCACCTTCACATGTGATATCGAAGATATGATATGATATCTCAACATTGTCAAGTCACATGACATTCTTAATAACACATCTTCATTATGGTATGTGCACTGACATCAAGTCACATGATGTCTACCATAATTCATGGCATATCCACGGATATATAATTATCCACCATGATTATCTCTTAAGGATTGCAATGATCTTCAAATGACATCAAGTCCCACGATATTCATCAAAGTGTCCAAGAGATACTATCATGACATGTCCACAGATATCAAGTCACATGATATCTATCATGATAGTTCAACTCATCATTGTAGAGTCGTCACTTTACAATGTCAAATACAAGTGTTCATTATTAGAAAGATTGTCACCTTTCAATAATGTACACAGGGGGAGTAGGCCCATAAGGTCATGGAGTCACACACATGACAAAAGAGTTTACACATTAAACATCTTTATAGATTAGTACAATTTATAAACAATTTGAATTTCAAACATAAATATCAAATTACATTTCAACCACACCAGGTTTCTTTTTGAAGTGCTCTACCTTGATTTGGGAGAGAGGTTTGGTGCGAATGTCTGCAGTTTGATCATTTGTACTAACATACTCCAACTGAATCACTTTCCTTTCTACCATGTCTCTTACATAATGATAGGGTATCTCAATGTGCTTAGATCTATCATAGAAGACAGGATTTACAGAGAGTTTGATGCAACTCTGATTATCACAATGAATAATTGTAGGATTCAAGGGCTCACCAAAGAGTCCCACAAGCAATTTACGAAGCCAAACTGCTTCTCTTGCCCCCATAGAGGCTGCAATGTATTCAACTTCTGTTGAGCTCTGTGCAACTGAAGACTATTTTTTGCAAATCCATGAGATCATAGCCGATCCTAAACTGAAGCAACATCCTAATGTGTTTTTCCAATTGATTACACTTCCAGCCCAATCTGAATTAGAGTATCCATGTAGATCTAGTTGGTCATTTATGTAAAGAAGACCATATCCAATAGTGCCTTGAAGATATCTCAAAATATGTTTCACAGCCATAAGGTGAATTTCCTTTGGCTCACACATGAACTAGCTGAGAGCATTCATTGCATAACAAATATCAAGTCTGGTGTTAACCAGATACATCAAGAATGCAATCATTTGTCTATATAGGGTTGGATTTGCACACTTGGATTCTGCTGCTGCTTCTTTCAGTTTGTGAAGGTTGGTTTCCATAGGTGTAGACATGGGTGTACAGTCCAACATTCCAAATCTCTTCAGAATATCAATGGTATATTTTCCTTGGTTTAGTATAATGCCCTTTGATTTCTGCCATACTTCCAAACCTAGGAAATAGTGTAGAATGCCCAAATCTTTCATGTTAAATTCGGAAGTTAGATCCTTCTTTCCTTGAGCAATGAGGTGATCTTCTCCTGTCATCAACAGGTCATCAACATATAGAATAATTATTAACATATCACCTTTGATTACCTTGAAGTAGAGATTAGGGTCTGCATCATTCTTGGAAAATCCTAGTCCCAAGAGGTAGTTGTCAATTCTTTCATACCAGACCCGGGGAGCCTATTTAAGTCCATAGAGGGATTTCTTCAGTCTGCACACATGTGAGTTAGGTTTATGTATCACAAAACCTTTAGGCTGTTCTAGATAGACTTCCTCTTCAATGGTTCCATTTACGAAGGCAGTTTTCACATCCATTTGATGGATTTTCTAGCCTTTAGTTGCAACAATGGCTAACATTGCTCTCACAGATGTGTAATGGGCAACAGATGCAAATGTTTCTTCATAATCAGTGCCTTCCTTTTGAGAAAAACCTCTTGCCACAAAACGTGCCTTATGTTTTTCTATACTGCAATCAGCAACATGCTTGATTTTGAAGAGCCATTTGGAAGAGACAACAAATTTCTCTTTCGGTCTAGGCATTATATCCCATCCATCATTCTTTAGAATGGACTGATATTCCTCTGTCATTGCATCCTTCCATGCTTGATGTCTGAAGGCTTTTGTAACACTAACAGGTTCTTAATTTATGATGTTGTTCATTAGAGCAACATAGCTAGAGAACCATTTGGGTCTTTTACTTTCCCTAAACATTCCTTTGGGTGCTGCATGATTCTCGGCTTCTTTGATCATCTTTCTAGCCCAAAGTGGCCTCTTTCTACCGTTGTCATCTGTATTCTCATCTGAAGTATATAGAAGTTCATTTGGCATTTCCTCAGGATACTCCCTCTGATCTCAGGAGTAGGTTCCATTTCAGGTACTCTAGGGGAATAGGTTTCTATCTCACTAGAACTTCTTGCCCTTTTGAATGCAATGTCTTCTTCAAAGATGACATCTCTGCTCAATTCAATTTGTTTTTGCCCAGGTACGTGTTAGTGTTTCTTAGATCAGATTAAACAATGAAAGCACTTAATAATATTGCAACACATAAGACAATGAACACAACAAGATACCCTAGGAAAACCCTCCTTTTGAGGGAGAAAAACCCAGCAAATGAATCTCTTATATAAAGTGAAACAAGAGCAGAAATCTGCTTACAACTTAGGGCCAACAATGGCCAATTCTTGATGCAAAGAAATCGCTCTTCTTCTAGATGCAAACTAATAATGAATATGATATCTTACTTGAATCAAATCTGCTGCTATGAAAGTGCGAATTTTGCTCTGCTCTTAATTGCGAACTTGCTTGAAATGAATAGATGATTTACAATGACAAGAAGACTTTGTATAAATACAAGAGAGGCGCCTCTTCAAGTTAGGTCGGCCCCTTTAAGAAAAACATAAATAAGGATAAATACAATTAGGGTCGGCCCTTTGTCATTAATAAATGTGTAGCCATGAATTAAATAGCCGAAGGCTACTTATTTAATTCATGTTCTTCTTCTTGGCAATTGTGCAAAGGAAGTGCAGCCCGAAGCTGCTATAACATCAACAATATGAATATCCTGTAGGCTTTGGAGGTTTCACTGTATCCCACAAATACCCCTTTCTTTCCAGAAGGTTCTAGTTTGAATCTCTTCTCTTTGGGCACATGAATATAGACAGGACAACCAAAAATCCTAAAATGACTGCTATCAGGTTTTATGCCAGTAAAGGCTTCTTCAGGAGTTTTGTTGTCAAGATAAGAATGGGGACATCTATTTTGGATGTAGACAACAGTCCTAGAGGCTTCTGCCCAAAAAGAAGTTTCAATGTTTTGGTCAAGCAACATTGCTTTAGCAACTTCTTCAATGGTTCTATTTTTTCTTTCAGCAACCCCATTTTGTTGAGGGTTGTAGGCAACTGTGAACTCCCTCTTAATTCCAGCACTCATGTAGAATTCCTTAAAAATTTCAAAGGTGTATTCTTTTCCATTGTCGGTCCTCAAGATTTTTATTTTCTTCCCGGAGGAGTTTTTAGTAAGGGCTTTGAACTCTTTGAACCTTTTGAGGATTTCTATTGACTCTTTACACTTAAGGAAATAGATCCAGGTTTTCGTAGAGGAGTCATCTATAAATATGACATAGTACAGAAATCCTGCTTTGGAAGGTACAAACATGGGTCCACATAAATTAGAGTGAACCAGTTCTAATACATTTAGAGTTTTACTCAAGCCATTGTGAAAGGATCCCTTTGTATTCTTTCCTAGGGCACAACCTTTACAAGTTCCTTCATGAGATGGTTTTAACTTAGGTAAAGCTTGTTACAAGTTTTTTCATAGAAGGTAGGGCTCGGAAATGAAGGTGTCCTAATCTTCTATGCCAAATCTCATTTGAATCAAAGGTGTCAAGGGTAAGGGCTTGTTTAACCTCAGTGCATAGTTTGTAAAGGTACCCTTGTCTTAAACCTATGGTTTGGGATTTCTTGATAGTTGAGTTTTTAGGCCAAGCTAGAACTTTCCCATCCATAAAGGTAACTCTATATCCATTGTCTTCAAGGGCAGAGATGGATATTAGATTCCTCTTTATTCCAGGTACAAATAAGACTCCAGTGAGTTGAAGAGAAAGACCAGATTTCAATTTGATGGAGCAAGTTCCAACCCCTTTTACAGGGTGTGCAAAATCATCCCCAACGGTTACTTCTTCATCAGTCTTTTCAGTCATAGTGTCAAGGTGTTCTCTGAACCCTGTGATATGTTTAGAGGAACCACTATCAATTACCCAGTTGTGGGTGTTGTTAGACACTTGACTAGATAAGGCTGTATAGAACACAAAGTTCTTAGATTCATGATCTGAATTTGACTTTCCTACTTTGGCAAAAGATGCTTGTTGCTTTGATCTATTAGGGCACTTCATTGCATAGTGGCCATAGCGATCACGTCTAAAGCATTGTACTTGAGAGATGTCTTTCTTGTTAGAAGATCCCTTTCCATTGGAATTTCTCTTTCTTTTAAAAGATCCTCTCTTGTAGGAGTTTTTCTTACTCCTTTTATTAGATGTTGTGTTGAGTACATGAATGTCTTCATCTATGCTCTTTTGTTTATTTTCTTTTGTTGAGAGTCTTGTTTCCTCTTGAAGGCAGTTTGTTCTTAGCCTATCAAATTTGGGGAGTTTAGATCTCACTCATTCCTTAAACAAATGACTCCCATGAGTTTGGTAGGCCTCCTAGTGCAATTAGAGTTAACTCTTTGCTATCAATCTGATATCCAATTGTGGATAGTTGATCCCTTAGTTCAGTGATCCTAATGAAGTATGCATTAATTGTTTCTCCTTTTGTTTATTTGGATATTTTTGATTTGCCTCTTTAATGCAAGAGTCCTATTGGTATTGTTGATCTCATAGGTGCTCTCAAGAGATTTGAACATTTGATATGCAGTTTCATGTTTTGCTAGGATGGGCACTATATGATCCCTAATTGTATCTATTAAGATTTTCATGGTCTTTTCATTGCTTTCAATCCATTGAGTTTTCTCAGGATTAGCCTTTGGTTCCCTTTTGTTTTCTCTCACAAGTGAGTCTATTTTATTCTCTTTAAGAATCATTATGATTCTAAATTTCCATTATGTGAAGTTGTTTGCTCCTGCAAGACGATCTTCAAATCTGATCACACTTGACATTATGAAGAATGTGATGTTAATTCAATTTTAAAAATATGAATTTTCTAGAGCAATCTGATATCTAGATTTGATTTGGATTCACTTAACTTGGCTCTGATACCATGTAAATGTAATCAAATCTTATCAGATAGGATCCTAAGAAATCTAAGGAATTACTAAGTCTGAAATTTTGTGTAAGAATTCTAAGTCAAGATTCTAAGTTTCTAGATTTAATTCTCTTAAGCTGAATGTGCTGATTGCAGAACATTTATAAATTTTGATGTTTGCATATCAATGAGGGAACCACTTCATATATCTTGGAGACCTGCCTCTAAGAGACGCGTCTCATGAGAGGACGTGTCCCTTTGGGCGCGTGGGCTCCAAGGATAACCGACTAACATTCGGTTAACAAACTAATACATATATAACCTCACATAATTGGCGGATATATATTATATGAGTTCCAATTTTATTCAATGCAGAATTTGAACATCATTTATTATTTCGAATCTTATGCATGCTTATAAATTTGAATTACTTATTTTCCATAAATATTTATATGAAGAGTAATTTTGATCACATATAAATGATGATGATGGAATCAACAATCATCATTTATATCTGACCGAAGCTACCTTTCATCAACATACTCTTCAAGAAGTAAAGTGTACATATGTTACAATAAGAGGTTGCATAAGGTTGTTGAAAGTGCAAATGTGAAAGTAGATGACGGAAGATACTATGAAGAAAAGGCACAAGGTGTTCCTCAAAATAAGGAAAGTTTCAAAACAGAGGAAATAGAGGAAGAAACTGAGAAGGAAATAGTTGAGCAAAGAGATCCATAGACACCACCAAGAACATCATCTAAGACACCATTCGGATTTGTCCAAAGAAATCATCCATAAGATTTGATTATAGGTGACAAAGATGGAGAAATTAAGACAAGGCAAAGATTGGGAGATACTTCAAATGATGAAAACATATCTTTGTTTTCCAAGATAGAACCTAAAAACTTTAAAGAACCAAGTGAAGACAAACATTGGATATGGGCCATGGAGGAGGAAATGAATCATATAGAAAAGAATGAAACTTGGGAGTTTTTTCCAGCACCTAAAGACAAAAATGTGATTGATATTAAGCGGGTCTTCTGGAATAAGCTTAATAAAGATGGTCAAATTGTAAGGAACAAGGCAAGGTTGGTATGCAAAGGATATGCAGAAGTACAAGGTATTGGCTTTGAAGAAACTTTTGCTCCTATAGCTAGATTGTGTAACAATCTACTCATTTTACAATTTAAAAATGCAACCAACTTCGCAGTTCAACTGAATTTGAACTAACTTGCTTTCCTGCTAGGTTCCCTTTGCAATTTGAATGGACAAGAAAATCAATTTAAATAAACACATCATATTCAATTCCTCAACTAACTTTTAGAATTCTCATTTCAGTTGAAAGGAAAACACTAACTGATTTCTTGTAATTGAAAATCAACAAGAACCATAACCACTTTTCTTTGCTTTCATAAGGTAAGAGCTAAAAATACAGCTGTCCTCCTACGGTTTACGGCTTAAGGAGTGGAAAAGCTAACTGCCACAGTTCATCCAGCAAGTAACTAACGAATTCATACATCTAGGGTTCCCATTTAAAAATTAATGAACGCAATGCAAGAAATGACATCTTCATAATCATTACCTGATTTCAAATCTTCCATTTCTGCTGAAAGAGTCAATTAATTGTCTGACTAATCAACTACAGATTTTACAAATGAACTTTTAACAGAAGTAAATATCAATTTATTGCAGCATTGCAAATAATCTTAATTGACAAATGCGTGTACCTGAAATTATGAGAGAGAAAGAGAGTACAATGTGACATCATCACCATGTCGGATACTTGTACAACTTTATCACTGAGAGAAGGAGAGTTACCATTAGGGGCTTTACCACCCAACCAAGACCTACTGGTCTCCCGAGTTTCTTCAACCGAAGAACCCACCCTTCATGAGGGTAATCAACAAAGATCAAATTATCATCATGCCATTCTGAGCCTGGTGTCTTGAACCTATACCGCTGGTCGATCCCTCCTCTGTAGGTACCTCCTAACCAGAAGGATCATTCTGACCAGAAGTATATCTGGTTCATGATAGCTGACCAATGTCCAACTGACATCATACCTTGGCCAAGGATTTTTTAATATTTCTGGCACTACTGTGCCGCTATTGCTGACACTCCTGTGCCGTCAGCACCCTCACCCTTGCTCGACAAGATAATACTTATCCCAAAGTTTAATTTTCACTATAACAGGATTGGTTACCCCTTTCTTTTAGGCCAGGGTTAAATCTTAACCATAGGGTTTTATATTACAATGTCATGTATTCGATTCTTTCTTCTTGAATCAAGGTTTAGCGACTTATGCCAGACATATTAAGAGAATCTTGGCTCATTGTCAACTCATATCTTTAAAGACATTTGGTTTACTACCATTTATAGAGTAAGAGATGAAACTTGACCTTCAAGAAGGTCTCAACAGATTAACATTACAACGGCTTAGTTCTCATTAAATCTCCTCTTTTACGAATGTTATTTTACATAGAGCACAAACATGCTGATAGGCATATTCGATTTAAAGGGTCTTTCAGATCTTAACATTTTAACTTCATAGTCTGTGTCACAAAGACTTGGACATTATACATCCCCTAAAGGACTCGCTGAGCAAGGTATTGCATTGAACTAGTTTTGAAATTGGAGAGAGAGAAGAGAAGAATTCGGCTCAAACAGGCTGAGTAAGCTTTTCATAATATTTTATATAGTTCTCTTCTATTCTAGATTCTAGAAGTAGGTCTTGACAAAAACAATTCTCATACGTGATATTAACATAATTATATGTTATGGATCAGATTCCTGTTGAGACCCCACTACGGTATAAATAAATAAAACAAGAATTTAATATCGCTCATTTCTTTTCCCAAAGTATTAAAGATCGATAAGAAGGAAGACCGTTGTTGTAGATTTTTAACCAACAAGAAATGTAATCATGGCTGAGAATATGACGATCTGAGTCTCGAAGGAATCCCATTTTTTTTCTCTTCTAAATAGCAAAACCAGGTGACGAGCTCCCAGAAGACCCGAATGGTTAGGAATTGTAGAGGCGATTACCCAAAATCCAACTAGCACCACCGGAATAGGACTCAACTCCTCCTCCTAAAAAGCTCGCTAACAGGTTCATCAACATCTGATGTCTTTCGAGGCTGCTAGCGGAATAAGAGATGAGACAATACGGGAAGGAGGAAAAGAATCCAGACGTGAAGACATGGATGCTAAGAAAGGTTATCAAGACTTAAGATCCTGCCAATGAATAATCAAGTTTGTTGGCGCCTGCATTCGTCTCCAAACGGAAAGAGCCGAAAAAGAGTTCCCAAGGATAACTCCACAAGCCCAGAGAGTCACTGCCCCCGCCAGACCTCTCCCTAATCCTGCTCGGATAGAACGACTCCTCTCCCCTCAAGCCGATGGCGTTTTCTTTTTTTTTTTCTCCGAAATCTTTGATCCACAATTTCCAGGAGCCGCCGCGATTGCCTAGCTTCCATCTCAGTCGGTTCCACTCCCCGCATGATCAGAAGATGGTGGAACAATTATTCCCTTTCATTCTCCTTGACGACTTCAGCTATTATTTGATTCATTTTTCATTTTTTTAAGTCTTTCTTATATTTCATAAATAAAACGATGGCATAAGCATTATAGCTATCGTTGTTAATTTAATATTTTATTATGCATTGCAACCTCCTAAGATATATTCCAATAATAGGTTGCTCGACTCCAAAGGAAATTGTTGATAATTAATTTCAATTAACTTATTTTACAATAATTATAATTAATTACTTATGGCCAAGGTTATGACTTCAATACAACTGTCTTACACTGACTCAAGCTTGATGATAAAATTGATCCATTGCTAACCATGTCCTCTCCTTGATGATATTTCCCTTCTCTCGAGGCGTCGGCAAATCCTGCATCCACTGACAAGAATTATGGTTAGATCGTTCTCAATGGTTTCAAGATTATGCATTTAAATATAATCCCATGAACACATTCGATTTCATGTGAACGAGAAATTCACTTGCAAATAAAAGGATCGTTAACTTGTAAACATATATGATTATATGTTTACATAATACCACATGTTCGATGCGTGGCAACGGGTACTTGTTCTTTACCGTTGCTTTGTTTAGCATTCGATAATCGATGCATAAACGTAATGTACCATCCTTCTTTTTGACAAATATCACTGGTGCTCCCCATGGTGATATGCTAGGTCGTATTAACCCTTTGGACAGCAATTCATCCAACTGCGTCTTCAATTCCAAGAGTTCAGTTGTAGTCATCCTGTACGGTACTTTAGATACCGGTTCAGATCTTGGCACAATGTCGATTGAAAAATCGAACACTCTCTTCGGTGGAAGACCTGGTAGTTCCTCTGGAAATACATTAGCATAGTCTCTTAAGATAGGATACTTCTCCATATCCGTTCTTCCTGTTTCTTCCACTTCTCCATCTTCAAGTTCTTGAGAACTTTGAAAAATAGTGTTTTCGTCTTCTTGCCCTAGTTTCTCAATCTTGACTGCAAAAAGTTGACAACCTTTCTTCTTGGCTTTCACCAGCTGCATTGCTGTGATTTGCCGAACAGTCACTTCCCTTGGTATCCCTTGGATTTCTACATGGTTTCCTAAAAGCCAACCAACTGCAGTTTTTGTTTACCCGTTTTTGGGGTCGTTATATATACATGTCTGTGCAATTACGTATATTAAAGGTGCTCTGACTGGCCTACAATACACGTAATTGGATAATTGGAAATAAACATGTATAGATATATTTAAATGTAAATGTGGATATATTTATAAATATATTTAATATAGACATTATTATAGTTTAATCGATAATGAAATATATTGGTATATCTATAGTTGGAAAGCTCGGCATTTTCAAGTACTCGGCAAGCCCGAAAAACTCGGCTCGGCAAAAACTCGGCAAAAACTCGGAAAAAACTCGGCAAAAAACTCGGCAACTTAAAAAATTGCTTAAACTTCACTAAAAACGCATTTTTTTTGCAATATTCAAAGATAAGATGCATCCAATGAGTCAATAAATGAGTACATATAAGAAACAAGTTGTATTTGATTGATTTGAAAGAAATTGGATACAAAATGGCATCCTCATGTGGAATGCTCAATGCGCTGATATGATAATAGTCTGAAACAAAATGAAAATAGCAAATTGTTATTGTAAAAATGAAAGTAAATACTATATTAATATATTTTACAAATTTATATCTTCCTCTTCCCATGTCTAGTGAAAACTAGGGGAGAGGTAGAACTAGATGATATTATAGATGAAGACTTGTAGGAAAACTTGGAAACTTGGACTTGGAGAGTACCTAGAAAACCAAATGAATTCAATTTGATTTTGAGGGCAATGACCCTAATGGGGTCAAGGGGTAGCA
>CM021100.1:735411538-735463034 GCA_007115665.2 Sequoiadendron giganteum | reverse complement strand
CATGTATTCGATTCTTTCTTCTTGAATCAAGGTTTAGCGACTTATGCCAGACATATTAAGAGAATCTTGGCTCATTGTCAACTCATATCTTTAAAGACATTTGGTTTACTACCATTTATAGAGTAAGAGATGAAACTTGACCTTCAAGAAGGTCTCAACAGATTAACATTACAACGGCTTAGTTCTCATTAAATCTCCTCTTTTACGAATGTTATTTTACATAGAGCACAAACATGCTGATAGGCATATTCGATTTAAAGGGTCTTTCAGATCTTAACATTTTAACTTCATAGTCTGTGTCACAAAGACTTGGACATTATACATCCCCTAAAGGACTCGCTGAGCAAGGTATTGCATTGAACTAGTTTTGAAATTGGAGAGAGAGAAGAGAAGAATTCGGCTCAAACAGGCTGAGTAAGCTTTTCATAATATTTTATATAGTTCTCTTCTATTCTAGATTCTAGAAGTAGGTCTTGACAAAAACAATTCTCATACGTGATATTAACATAATTATATGTTATGGATCAGATTCCTGTTGAGACCCCACTACGGTATAAATAAATAAAACAAGAATTTAATATCGCTCATTTCTTTTCCCAAAGTATTAAAGATCGATAAGAAGGAAGACCGTTGTTGTAGATTTTTAACCAACAAGAAATGTAATCATGGCTGAGAATATGACGATCTGAGTCTCGAAGGAATCCCATTTTTTTTCTCTTCTAAATAGCAAAACCAGGTGACGAGCTCCCAGAAGACCCGAATGGTTAGGAATTGTAGAGGCGATTACCCAAAATCCAACTAGCACCACCGGAATAGGACTCAACTCCTCCTCCTAAAAAGCTCGCTAACAGGTTCATCAACATCTGATGTCTTTCGAGGCTGCTAGCGGAATAAGAGATGAGACAATACGGGAAGGAGGAAAAGAATCCAGACGTGAAGACATGGATGCTAAGAAAGGTTATCAAGACTTAAGATCCTGCCAATGAATAATCAAGTTTGTTGGCGCCTGCATTCGTCTCCAAACGGAAAGAGCCGAAAAAGAGTTCCCAAGGATAACTCCACAAGCCCAGAGAGTCACTGCCCCCGCCAGACCTCTCCCTAATCCTGCTCGGATAGAACGACTCCTCTCCCCTCAAGCCGATGGCGTTTTCTTTTTTTTTTTCTCCGAAATCTTTGATCCACAATTTCCAGGAGCCGCCGCGATTGCCTAGCTTCCATCTCAGTCGGTTCCACTCCCCGCATGATCAGAAGATGGTGGAACAATTATTCCCTTTCATTCTCCTTGACGACTTCAGCTATTATTTGATTCATTTTTCATTTTTTTAAGTCTTTCTTATATTTCATAAATAAAACGATGGCATAAGCATTATAGCTATCGTTGTTAATTTAATATTTTATTATGCATTGCAACCTCCTAAGATATATTCCAATAATAGGTTGCTCGACTCCAAAGGAAATTGTTGATAATTAATTTCAATTAACTTATTTTACAATAATTATAATTAATTACTTATGGCCAAGGTTATGACTTCAATACAACTGTCTTACACTGACTCAAGCTTGATGATAAAATTGATCCATTGCTAACCATGTCCTCTCCTTGATGATATTTCCCTTCTCTCGAGGCGTCGGCAAATCCTGCATCCACTGACAAGAATTATGGTTAGATCGTTCTCAATGGTTTCAAGATTATGCATTTAAATATAATCCCATGAACACATTCGATTTCATGTGAACGAGAAATTCACTTGCAAATAAAAGGATCGTTAACTTGTAAACATATATGATTATATGTTTACATAATACCACATGTTCGATGCGTGGCAACGGGTACTTGTTCTTTACCGTTGCTTTGTTTAGCATTCGATAATCGATGCATAAACGTAATGTACCATCCTTCTTTTTGACAAATATCACTGGTGCTCCCCATGGTGATATGCTAGGTCGTATTAACCCTTTGGACAGCAATTCATCCAACTGCGTCTTCAATTCCAAGAGTTCAGTTGTAGTCATCCTGTACGGTACTTTAGATACCGGTTCAGATCTTGGCACAATGTCGATTGAAAAATCGAACACTCTCTTCGGTGGAAGACCTGGTAGTTCCTCTGGAAATACATTAGCATAGTCTCTTAAGATAGGATACTTCTCCATATCCGTTCTTCCTGTTTCTTCCACTTCTCCATCTTCAAGTTCTTGAGAACTTTGAAAAATAGTGTTTTCGTCTTCTTGCCCTAGTTTCTCAATCTTGACTGCAAAAAGTTGACAACCTTTCTTCTTGGCTTTCACCAGCTGCATTGCTGTGATTTGCCGAACAGTCACTTCCCTTGGTATCCCTTGGATTTCTACATGGTTTCCTAAAAGCCAACCAACTGCAGTTTTTGTTTACCCGTTTTTGGGGTCGTTATATATACATGTCTGTGCAATTACGTATATTAAAGGTGCTCTGACTGGCCTACAATACACGTAATTGGATAATTGGAAATAAACATGTATAGATATATTTAAATGTAAATGTGGATATATTTATAAATATATTTAATATAGACATTATTATAGTTTAATCGATAATGAAATATATTGGTATATCTATATTAATATTTTGATATTATATAGATATATTCATATATTTTAAACTATAATGGTTTATATTAAATATAGTGTTAAATGTATTTATAACATTTTAAAATATATATTAAAATGACTTTGCTTGGAAAGATTTGAAATAGACTTATAGTTATTTGGTAATTATAATACATTTGTCATTTGGAATAAAAGAATTCGAAATTTTCAAACCTTTGGAAAATACGTGGGAAGCATTATTGGGGAAAGGAATTTTGAAATTTATTTACCATTGGAAATTCATGAAAAATATTAAAGGAAATATGAATGTTTGAGACTATAGACTTTTTAAAGATTTAAAGTAAATGATTGATTAAGCTAAAAATCGCAGATTTCTTCACGGGAAGAAATCGTGCGACTATGAGAACCAGAAAACAATGGAAACAATGGAGAATGAACCCGCGCCCAGCTCGCATATCTCAGACTTGGTCGCAGATGTTTGTACGCCACCATCCTGGACGCGTGGGTAGAATATGATCATCCTATATCTATATTTTGTGATAACATGAGTATCGTAAATATGTCAAAGAATCTAGTCATGCACTCTAGAACAAATCATATTCCTATCAAGTATCATTTCTTTAGGGAACAGGGTGGCTGATTAGGAAGTAAAGTTGGAATATATTGCTACACAAGAACAAATTGCAAACATTTTCACCAAGCCACTTTCGTAAGAGGCTTTTGAGTACTTACGGCAGAAATTAGGAGTGGTATCACTCTCATCTAGTCACTAAATCCTTGAGAAGAAGCATGTGTTCAGGGGGAGCTATTCATTGCTTTATTTTTCAACTCCAGAAAGCCTTTGCCATTGATGTCAAAGGGGGAGGAGTAGAGTAAGGGGGAGCATTTCAGTCAGGGGGAGATGTATGGTCCTGTTGCATTAACAAATTATGAAAGATACTCTCTCAATTTTTTTTGATTTTCAATAACAATTACAATGTAACCAAGCACCCGTTAAGGTTAGCTTAAACCAAAACGTTGCATAAAAGAACTCTAACCAAGAATGCGCCCTAAAACCACTTTAGGAGGAGGGGCGGGCATATGGTCAGAGGATCCCTAGGATCTATTGAATCAATAGTTACAAAGATTACAACTGAAAGAGGGAGTCTAAACTCAACACCAAGAATGTGCACTCAAGATCCTTTAACAGGCAAGGTGCTAACATATAGTGGAGTGCTAATTGCTGAATTGAAAGAAAATAGGCGGATAACCAGCCATGAGAGAAATTACAAATAACAATTCATCTGCTGCGGCAGGCATCCACTCATGAGTGGGAATTCACCACTTTCCAGTGGGTACAATCAGAGAATTAGCAAGTTCTTTATTCCACATTGGCGGTAAATCATCCAGGGGTTACAATGTGATAATTAAACATAAATAAGCAACAGTTAAATAGACCGAAACAGTACTACTGTTATCAGCTTTTACAAATAGAAAGAGCTGCAAATTACAAGAGTTTGACAATGATTTCAAACACCAAGATATAGGATGATTCCACGTTAGTTACCAACAAGAATTGATGAAGAAAGACTAGAAAAACAAACTGAAATAAGTCTGATTTAGAAATCTACAATTCTTGAAATGAATTATCAACAACTGCAAAATCAATCAAATGCCCATAACTTCATCAAATTACCTCCGATTGGACTGAAATCTTTTGTGAATAATCTCTAAGAGTATGGCACCCAAGAACCAATGAAAAACTAGCATCAAATCCTTCACATTAATTTGGCACGAATCCCAATGCCACTTAGAAAAGTGCGGTCCTCCTTGAGGGGCGATTTTGACATTAAAAATCATAAACTCCAAAATTAAATCTGTAAATGCACAAGTGGGGTTGCCTCTAGCATAGGAATCAATAGAACCAATACCCACAAGCTAAATAAATTCACACCCAAAGCTGTAAATAGAAATGTCCTTTAGCCATGAAAGGACCAGCAAACACAAATTCTGGAAATGACATCAATTTCTCCAACAGAAGCTCAATATGTACTTCTGAATGAAGCACACTCTCAATCCATCATCTAGGGAACCATAGTTTCAGGCCCGAAGAGTGGAATAGAATTGCTAAGCTTTCCCTTAGCCGGATTCTGGATTTCAAACCAGCAGCATAACTTTGCTTTCCAAAACATAACATAATTAGCTCTCCACAATGCAGCAATATATAAGTTTCAATGGGCAAATGAAACATTTTGAATTCCAAGAAGTCGAATTACTTCAACTTCCGAAGGGACGCCACCTTTAACCATTCACTTTATTGTGAAATAGTAAAACATTATTCCCCTTCCCTTTAGGTGTCCATTTCAATTTGCAACAATAAAGCATTTATTAAATCATTAAATGCTCAACATGACCCCCTAATGTCCCCTCTTTAAAACAACATGAAGTTATCACTCCTAGGCGTAAGGGTACAACTTAAAAACATGAAATTGACTAAGTATAAAACTTAGTCCAAGGAGATAACCAAAACCAATGCCAATACTGAAACTGAAAGACTACCACAAATAGTATGATGACTTGAGCTGAACTGCAGATGATGATATTGCCAAAATTAGACTTACTAAAAATAGCCATTGCCAAAAATAGTAAGTTAACTTCAACTCAACAAAAAGCCAAACTGATCGGCCACACTGAATTGCAAAAGATTGAGTTTTTGCTAGAGTGATACTGCTATAAATATACTTACCAAAAATAGCACATTGCTATAAATAGTAAGTTTGCCAAAACCACATCTCTACGCCAATTGAGCAGTATCATGACTTACTATAAAGAGTAAGTGTTTCCAAATATCTTTTAAGCACAAACCGGGCAACCATCATGACTTACTATAAATAGTAAGTGCCCGGAAAGGATGTCAGATTCAGATGCATGTCACACCACCCTGGAGATCTCTGAAAACCCAAAAAAACCCAGAAACCTTTTCCTGCATGCAAGGTATCAGTCAAAATTGCATGCCATTATTTTAACATGCATGTTACCTCATCCTGAAAAACCCAGAAAGCTCCACTAGACATGCTCAGAAAAACACACATGCAAGCCCTCAAAACTGCATCTGAAACCTCCTATAAAATAGGAAACCCTAATTTCCCATTCTACTTAGCCTACAAGTTTCCGTAAATAGGCTTAATCCAATTGTAAAGCGTAGGGCTAAATCGGGGACATTACAAATTACTTCTTTATAGGGTTGCCATCAATGACAAAGGGGGAGATTGTTGAAAATTGTTGCCATTGATGTCAAAGGCGTTTGAAGACCAAGATTGGAGGCGCAAGAAAATAAAATAAAATATATTATTGCTAAGGGTCGATCCTTAGACTCTAGGCACCGTCACTAAAATTAATAAAAATTGTAAATTAATTTTTATGAAGAGTGCCGACCCTCTCAAGTGATGTGCCCCATTTTTGGGGGTTTATTTTTGAAAATATAAAAAAATATAAAAAATAATAAATATAATTAAATATAGGGGCTGACTCCTATTGAAGCTCCCAAGGTAGAGATGAAAGGGTGCATTTGAAAGGAGGAGTTGCATCCATTTGTAAGGGATATGTTGCTTGATCAATCACCCCCCTTGGTGAAAATATTCAAGGAGATTGTGGAGTCTATTTGAAAGAAAGCAATTCATTGAATATCATTTATATAAAGAGCAGATTTAAAATGCATATAAGTGCAGATTTTTGAAGACATGAGAAGAATTATGAGACATATGAATAAATTTATTAGAGGTTTATGGTAGAATTTATAAAGAATTTTTAGGAAGTTCTAAAGGAAGATTTTGGTGAAGTAGTGAGCAGATTTATGAAGGTGATTTAGGGCAGATCTAAGTAGTTTCAAATAAATTATTATATTGTTGATTAGGAGGTTTGTGCCTCTCATTAGAAAAGATTAGCATCTCTTGTTGAGATGGTGCTCAGTTGTCGGTATTGGTGTCTCTTGTGGGTTGGTGCCTACGAAGAAGATCTATATAAGCAATATGTTTCCGTGGTTTTCCCACAAGGGTTTCCACGTAAATCATGTGTTTGACTTGTGTTCCTTATTGCTAGATCTTGCATGTATGTTATTGTTGTGGATGATTAAATTGTGAAGCATTATTGTTGTGGTTGTTTAAGATTTGAAAAGTAAAAGATTGTTGTTATACTGATTTGATTTTTAAATAGAAGGAACAAAAGGGTGCTAGTCCTTTACTTACAAAGTATTGGGGGGCATTCTTAATGCTCTTTTAAGTGAGATATACTTGAAGAGACAAACTAAGTTACTGGTCTTGGTATGGATGCAGGTACAATGGTACACCAGTTTTTTCCTTGGGTACGGGTACAAGTTCGTATATATATATATATAACCATGATACTCATAATTGCCAATAAACAAAATATTTGAATACCTCATAATTTTCAAAAATGAAAATACTCATAAATTCATAATTGAGTGATTTGTCAAAGCCAATACACATTGAAAATTACAATTAATATATAATAATCTTCATATTGCTCTTTATCAAAAGCATCAAAGTCAACATTTGGTTTAATTTCACTTGAAAAACAATGAGCTACAATGTAGCTTCCACTAGGCATGTACCATACAAGCTACCTCATCTAAAGAGATTTCTAGCAAGTTGTGCAACAATAACATCTAAGTCAACACATTCAAGAGTTAGATCCCAATTCCTTGGCATTCGCTCATTGTAATCAATTTTCTTACATGACAAGATCATAATAATTAGTGGGAGTCTGAGAGTGGAGGTCTCAATAGGGTTAAGGGGCAATTCCCCTCATGGGGGCTTGGGGACAATGGCCCAAGTGATGTCGAGGGGTAGCGCCCCTCTTGGGGGTCAGGGAGCAAGCTTTGAGCAAGGTCGAGGGGATGCCACACAAACCTTCATGATGCATTCCATCTTCACAATTTAATCACTTAAGGGAGAAATTAGGTACAAAGGCACTTTAAATAAAAAAATGTTTTAGAAAAGTTTTTGTTTTTCTATTTTTTGGCACCCCTTGGTTTTGGCCAAAGTTCACCTAGGGTCCCTCCTAGGCACCCCAAGTTCCTTGTGGGTCCTTCACATCACGATACAGGGTGGGGTCACTAATTCACTATGACATTCACTAATTCACAATTAAGCCCCTATGACATTTACTAATTCACAATAACCTCTCTTTGGTAGAGAACTTCTAAATTACTCAGATCTGCAGAAATGTGTAAGAAAATTTGACCCTATGACTCTTTATAGAACTACAAAAGCCTTTGGCATTGGAGATTGTAAAGGAAAAAGATGTGGATCTTATGGATGAGATTCCTATTTATAACTTGGAGGAGACAACACTCAGGCTATGGGTGATTGACATCTATCTCCTTTGTTGCTTTTACCTATGAGCTCTTCCTAGCACAAACATCAAAAAAGATACCTAGACACACAGTTAGGCACATATTTACAACTTTTAAAGTCCCAAACATGGGTACACACAATACAAAGAAAATTGGCATAAATATTTAATGTTCCTTTGCAAGGCACTAGACTCTCTAACTTAAAGAAAAATAGGACACACATAGAAGAATAAATAATGAGGAATAGAATAATGAAGGAGAAAGTTGGCAAAATGCCAATTCTAGGTCTACTCAAGAGAGGTTAGCTACCATTTTTGTCCTTTTTTGGATCCAAAGGAAATTCCATTGACAATGCTTTGGTGAGTTTTCCTAGGGACAGCTTCAATGCCTTAATGGCCTTGTAGAGCCAAAAGTGAGGAAAGGAGACCCCTCTTGTAAAAGACTAATTTGTGCCTTCTTGTGAAATGATCAAAGAAGAAAGATGTTCCCAAAGCCGAAAATAATGAGAGGAGACCTCTCTTGTAAAGGACTAGTTTGTGACTTTTTGTGAAATGATCAAAGTAGGATGATAATCTCATGTCCTGGGATCATCCATTCTCAATAAAATATTGGTGGTGTAGGATTGAGAGCCAACATAGTACATGCTCTTTGCATTTCTTATCAGAAGAATAAACTTTGGGACACTTATTTGCATGCTGTTCATAGCTACCATTTTTGTCCTATTTTTAAGACTTTTATGGCTTCCAACCTTTGGCACCATATGAGATTCTAATTTCCTTTTAAGATATGTCCCACCAACAAAAAAAGTAAGACAAAGCTTCTACTCTAGTTCAAAATTTGGCAAAGTTTCTCCAAAAACTAATCCAAGATATTGTTTAACAAATTCAAGCAAATTTTTAAGCACTTCCTAATTTACATCAAGTTTCTCACTCTTTTTGGGTTGGTTATCCTACTTGGCTTTACTTGGATCAAGTTGAAGCCTATCAGATTTTAGAACTAACATAATTCTCCAAGTAGTCGAACCAAATGCCTTTGAACTTGATCTTTGAGCTTAGATTGGTATCCATGATATTGTAAATGTGAATAAAACTGAGTTTTATGAGCTGTCTCATTTGAAGAAGGTTTCTCATGATCATCTTCAGGTTACCATTCCCAATTTTCACTGAGCATTGGCAAAATACATTTCTTTCGATGTCTGCACAATTAGTGAAGTAACCACCACAAACATTGTCATTCAGAAAATAACTTTACCAATGGAAGCCTAACGGCTGTTTGAATCAAATTTTCTAGAGATGTTCCCACATCCTGCAGATTGGGGATGACTCCCTACACAAGAAAGAAATGATGATGACATCAAGTATAGTTTGTATTATAACTATGTTTATTTGTCAATCAGATACATGTGCAACTGGGTAGATTGATATATAAATTTAAATGTAGGTAGACAGCTAGAACAAATGGCAAGGGTAAATAGAAAAAAATTAAAAAAATAGTTGCATGATCTGAAAATGAATAGATAGATGTAAATATTAAAAAGCATGTGGAAAGGTAGAAGACCAGAAACATTAAATGCCATTAAAATATTTTTAGTTTAGTATAAATATGCTTCTATATAAATATTCATTCACAAACAATCATATCTTTGTTTTTAATTATTATATCAGGAATCTATTGAGGTGCCCAAGCCTTACTATATCAAAAACATACCAACATAATGCCATATATCCTACATGTGATTATCAAAGATAACAGTTGAACTATCTGCAATTAACCCACCTACATTGAACCCAAAAGACTAAAGAGCAAAAAATGCCTACTATCTTGGAATAGTACATACCAAATCCAACCTAACATAACAACAAATAGTTACACCGAGCCTAAACAACAGTTTTATATAATAACATATCTAGAACAACTATAAAATTAAACACATATTAAACAGCCACCCGGAGGAGCTGTCTTCCAGTGCTCAAGCAACTGTCCATACACTACATTTCCAGAGACACTCCATTCCCAGAGATAGGAACCACCTCTAACAATGAAGTGAAAACACCCGTGGACTGTATAGCCCATGCACTTTGATACATTTGATAATCTCTGTGTCTCACACCACCCTTGTCAGAAGACTGTTCTCTAGAGCAGGCATCGTAAAGCCAGTTGATAGTTCCAGTGTACCATTATGGAAAGTGAATACAATATGATGCATAGCAATTCATAAGTCCTAGAATCATTCAAAGAAATTGTGGTCTATTCTCATCTCACACATTTCTTCTTGCGACTACAAAATGGAAGCATCAATCTGCATACTCATAAGTTGCCACCATTTTCAGCCTGAAACATACCCAACTTGCTCTAAAATAAAATATCACCCTTAACATCTTCCTCTTCTTTAACCGTAACAAGAAGCTCCAACAAAGATGCCCTTATCTCCTCATTTCTCAGCTCTTTAACCAAATTTTCCTTAAAACTCAGCAAGGATCATAGCTCTCAATCAAGAGTATCTTGTATCTTCAAAGTCCTTAGGCCCCAAAATTCCCTTTACTAACTACATTTGAGCCACCTCTTCACAATAAAAAATCCTCTTTAGGTGGTGGTTTGAGATGGTCCCTGCTGGAGCAAATCGTCAGAAGATTCCCCACCCACTGTCTTAAAAATGACACCAAGTTAGTGGAACAATAGAACACCAGCACCAAACAACCACACTACTCTGAAAGAGCCAAATGCATTTCCCACTTAATTGCCACTCAAACCAACAAATAGAAGAAAGGCACCTCTGATCATTATATTTAAATGCTTCTCCACCCTTTTCCCATGAGTTGTTGCATACTATGAGCTCTCAAGCAATTAAAACCAACTTACAATGCTGTCACATCCCATAATTACTTTACAATAGCGTTCTAATGAGGGAGGCTGATCCTTCTCTATTAAAGAATTAAGATCATTTTAATCTTCTATGTCTTTACATGCAATCTTAGAGAATTCTTGTAGCAAGACCCCTTGTTTAGCCATAAAAGAGGGGAACTTTGATCTTCATCTATACACTTCCTCCAGTATCGCATTCAACTTCCAATTGGGACAAAGACCTTTTAAGACTATATTTATCACTATCAAGGAGTCCTCCTCAACTTCAATCTTTCGAAAACCAGCCACAAACAAAGCCTTGAAACCTTCTAAAAAAACCACCCATTCAGCATAGTTATTCATTTGTTCATCCATCAAGCCACCTAAGACAAAATACCAACTTGATTGTAGACCACGTAGCCAGCTCCTGGCTTTTCTAGATTGCCTTTAGAGGCCCTATCAAAATTTAACTTAAGCTCTCTGCTTGGAGCCTGCCATCTCAAATCCTTCTCACACTCCTGTTTTCCTATTTGTCCTTAATGGCAAAGTCATATCATTGTTACCAAACAACCAAATGTGGAATTTAAAATATTTAGAATGTTATATTAAAACTGATTATTTATATGCATCAATATAGGTATTTAATAGCTTACTGTGCATTCTATCATTTAATTACGCATGGACACTAATATAATTTCTTTCTTTCTACACCATTTTTCTCAAATGTTTTATGTTGGGTGTGTATAATGTAGATTCAGGATAAGTGGAAGACAAACAGTGATAACATTGCCGACCTGAGTAAAGAGGCAAAGGAGCTGAAATCCAAATTTAGAGAGTTCCATATCAATCATGTATTGCGGGTAAACTATATTGGATTTAAATTTCACTTTTTATTTTCCAAGTCTAGCCATAATGCAATAACGACAAAGGTTTTTGAGACACTGTTGTTTATGATGAAACTATCATTAAGGTCATCTGTTCATTCGTGAAATTCTATTGTATATATGTAAGGATAATGAGAAGTATATGTTACAGGCTAACAAAGTTTGTTATCATCCAATACTGAATAATATGTTGTATACAGTGGTGAAACTTTTTGTTGAAATAACAGCATCCTGCGCCCTTATTTACTTTCTGAGTCACATAAACCTAAGTAGTTGGGTTTGTAAATTTTATTGCAATAATTTCTATGTCATCTGAAATAACAATCCTTTCAAATTCATAATGTCATCTGAAATAACAATCCTTTCAAATTCATAAAAAACAAAAGGAAGTAAGAAATTAAATGGCAATTGATTCCATGAAATATCTAGATTATTGACCCTGAAAGTGCCTTTAGTTCAAATTTTCTTTATTCACCAGGACCTTGATCCCACTAGTTCAAGCTAGAGCTTGCCAAATTTATGCCTCTATGCAACTTCTCTACAATAGTTACAGATTCCAAACATCAGGGCCAATCCATCGTTTTATAAATAATTTCTTGTTGTGTTACTTGGTGAGTGTTTTCTGGTATCTATTTTTGTTTCTATGCTATTCATTTTATTTTCCTCAAACACACCCAAACAAAGTACAAATGCTCTGACAGGACTGAAAGAAAATCAGAGTACTTTGTCATCTTTGTGTTACTCAGGACAAGTCTTTGCAATTGCTTTTGTGAGTGATATTATGTTTGACCATAGAGTATCATTCGCACAGATGTTATCCTTCCTTCTCTTTGTACGATAAAATTTTCCATGTAACCTTGTGGCTACACTGATGTTCTGTTCTTCCGTGTATAAAGATGGTTTTTTCAAAGACAGAAATATGTTTCAAATCCCTTTTGAGCTGGGCAAAATGATTACGAAAAGTATGATTTGTGATTATTTAGGAATAAATATGAATATAAAGTTGTGAGCAGGCTTGTGTAATGCAGACTGCACACGAGCATAGTGATAGAACAAGCTAACATTGAAATGCAAATAAATAAATATAATCATCAAATATAAAAATATAAATATTAACCATTTGATATTATTATTTTTTCTTCTTCGACTTCAACTCCTTCACCTTGGGTGATTAACACTCAATAATATGCTCAAAGCATAGTCAACTATCAAACAAATTAGTTAACTATTCCTTCAGCGTATCAAGCTTTCTATCTGGTAATTTTAAGTGGTAATTTCTTTTCTCAAAGTATCAAGCTTTCTATCTGCATCTTGGTATGATTGCTTTCTTGGAAGTATCTTCACCTAATGGTGAGTAGTCTTTGTGAATTATCCTCAAGGACCTCAATTTCTTGATTTTCTGAACTAGTTCTTAACACGATATTACAAGAATCCTCTGTTGCATCTTGACACTTATCATTCTTCTTCACAGCAGCCACATTGTTCTCTGTGAACAAGCTCTTGTGCCAAATACTTTCTAACATATTTGATATTGGATGCAGTCCCTGAATGGTAAGAAGTAGTCCCATCAAAGTCTTACTCAGTTTGCCTTTGTTTCCATAACGTTTTCTTTTGCCTTCTGTACATCTGCAAAATCTTTTTCTTTTGGTTGTTCCACAGAAATGTCTCTTACTTGGTTTGCTTTCTAGCCTTGTGAGGCCATTGTTTCTTATTCACCTTTAGCATCAATGATAAACTCAGACAATGACTTTGACATCAATGACAACTAATCCAACTACTCTTTCCTATTGCTTTATCAAATCTATATATTTATTAAATGCATATATATATTAATTGCAAATGCCTTTCTCAATTCCTTCGATGCCCCCTTGGCAAATGATTTTACTCTTCATATATCCCTGTGTCTAAATGAAACCATGCGTCTCTTTGAATAGAGATCCCTTAACAAGAGACGTGACTTTTCGTTAAGGGTTGTTTGTCTTACCTAATCGCTGCTGTACATTATCGCTGCCTTTATTAATTCTTCTTAATTCCAAACCTTAATTTGGGACTTTGTCTTTTTGTCCAGCTCAGCATCTTCCGTCTTTTTCACAGGATTATTGCCTTTAATATTAATCGCTGACTTCACCCTTTTGTAATGGTCAGTCGGGATAAGAGTGGTATGAGGGTAACTAATCTTGTTAATATTGTTTCATATTATATGTTTCTTATAAGATATATTAGTTATTATTATTTATTATATTAGTTATAACTTATATATATGTTAATACTTATATATTATGATGATTATAATTATAATAATAATTATTTGGTTATTCATTTGTATTTCAAACTTTATAGTTTAGTGTTACAATTTTGGGGACATGACAAAGAGTATCATCAACATGCATCCACCACAATCTGGAATGGTTAAAGTAAGAAAGTGAAGAAAACATATACGTTTTAGAACATATTGTGCTTTCCTTCAAAAAGGAGAAAAAAGGATCTAGATTGAATAAACCCTCTATATGTAATAAATGATTTTTATTCTTAAAGTATGTTGACTGCGGGCTTCTTTCTTCAAGGTAACCTGACTATGTTTTGTTTGATTATTCTTTTTGTCAGGAATTTAATTCTGAAGCCGATGCTTTAGCAAATGAAGCGATTTATCTTCCAGGTCTGTGGAAAATATATGGTCAACTTTCTTCAAGCATTTTCTTTTATTATTGCTGCCCAATATTGTAACTGATTCCATGCTTTTAAGTGCATGTTCTTATATTCTTAATTGTTAAATCTGCAGATGGTGAATGGATTTTAAGCTAGGCTAATACTGAGTGAAAGGGAATTGGGTTGAAAAGCTGCCAAACTAAATACAAAAACTTGGTTTATAGTATGAAACCTCCATACGCTGAGTTGTCTAACATGCAGCCTGGCAAACATCTCATAGTTTTAAGGTGGTGTTATTATGTATCTTGAGTTATCATTAATAGGGGTTTGGATCTTAGTCATTGCATTTTTGTAATGAAAGCTACCATTGAGATTTGGATAAGATGGGTTAAATGTTTTAACACAAATCTAGTAAAAATTACAAATTCTTTGATGAAATTTTTTTGCGTTATTTAGCACAAATTGTTCTTGACAATCAAAGATATATTTCCACAGTCCATACTAGTGTAAGTCCATGTTTCTGGATTACATTTTGGTATTTTTTTAACATCAACATTTCGTATCACACTACATTGTCCATCATCAAGATGAAGATAGAATTAAAGTGGTGAATTGCAAACAATAGCTAGCCAAATTGGAGAGGGAGAGGACTAAAGAAGGGGGTTTGTTGAGGGTTTTTTTGACAATACTGATTGACTACTGTTTACTAGATGGCCTTTTGTGAGGAGATGCCATCAATTGGTAACAAATTTCCCTTTTTTAATTTTAATTAATATTCTTGAAGGAGGTGGTTGTTTTTTAATTGTAATTATAACTTGAGATCTTGTGCCAAATATAGTTGTGCCAATTTCCCTGTGCCTTTATTGAGTACATGGTAATGCTTTCTCTCTTATTTAGTAATGGAGATAAAAATGACCTCACTTGAATAAGTTCAGTTTGATTTTTGTGTAAAGCATTTCGTTTAAGTAAAATGTTAATAGTGTTCCCCTATTACTAGTATTGTTCCATGGTTCGAGGACTTGAGACTTGGATGGGATATCCAACCTCCCTCTTTCAGGACTGAACAGTCTGTTTCATTTGGTGCATACACATAGAAAAGTAACTTTTGAAGGAAAAAAATGTGAAGAGTCCTTAAAAAAAAACTAGAAGAGGGAGGAGTCATTGCAAATTTGAAACATAGTATTAATTTTTTAGTTTCGTGTAGGAAATTTTTGAAGTTATTTTAATAGACATCCAAAATTTAAGAAATTTGTACCACCCCCATAGCCACATCCACGTGTCCGGCTTAGAGAAATAGGAAAAACACTGAATTATTGGACTTCCAACATTTCAGGCATGGCTCAGTAACTTGATCTTATACGTTGCATGTAGACATGATGATTACACTTCAAAAGCCTATTTGCTTCAGATAAAATGTTTGAAATCAGTTTATCAAAAGTTAAAACAAACAATGAAGATATCTCTAGTATGAAAATAACAGCGAGGGGAAAATATAATTCTAGTGAAATACTAATTTTTTCAATCGATTCCTTCTTTTCAGCAGTAGGGGAGAGGGGTCCATAGTGGAGCGGGGTCCAATAGTGGGGATAAAAGTAGTCCTCAGTGGGCCCCATAGTGAAGCACCTTAATATCCAATTGCAAAATACTTTTTATCCATAAAGTACACAAACTAACAAATCATGTGATGCCACATCAGCGCACAAATAAAACATGACTTAGTGCACCACTATCGGTCTCACTTTTTTTTTGGGCCTTTTTAGATACCTCAACAAAAAACATGCTGATGTGGCCTTAAAACAAAATATAGAAGCACGTGAGTTGCCAAATAAACTGCTGTACAAAATTGGGAATGATTTGAAATGTCCACATAGGATTTTGAGAAACACGAAGTTAGGGTGCTCCACTATGGGCCCCTCTCCCCTATTCAGTGGAAAATTAAATTATTTGATCATTATTTACAATGAAACTGCATTGTCGCTGTCAAGTGGGAAGGCAATGAGAAAAGGTTGAAAGCTATCTCTAACATGAATTTTGTTGTTTTGAAATGTGGAGACAATTGATAAGAGGATAAAATTGTGTGAATGCTAGGAGTAAACGATAATGTACCAAAAAAAAATCAGTAACTCACAAATAAGCGCTTGAAAAAACAACAAAACAGTGGAAAGAATCTTCGTGGACTTTTTGTGGTTTTGATCTACCTGAACGGTCTGTAGCAAGAGAAGTGCACACAGACAATTAGACGTCAGTGACACAACTTGATCAGCTTCCAAGTATGTCATTTGAACTAATTTGAGGAGCTCAGCTTGGGAAACCTACCTTTCTTTGGTTACTTTTGAAATGCAGAAATCCTCGTTTGGACATCGTATCAAGGACTTTTGTAAATTTGATACTAATTTAAAGTAATATTAATGAAGAAACCCAGATCAAAGCAAGACATTGGAATGCAAGTCCCCACGTTGATTTGTTTGGTTCTTCCATTGCAATGTTGTCATCACTTAGAGGTGCTTTTGTGGTTTTTCAGATTCTCTTGTGTTAATAACTGTAGGACTGACTCTCAAACCTTTTATGGTTTATATATTATCTCAAAATGATAATAATAGTGAGACAAAGAAGGTTTGCAGGGCCTTCTGTTCATTACAAAGCTGCTGTTAATTTAAAAGCAAACAATGGGGTGCAAGTTTTCTGGGTTGATGTGTTAGCATCCATGTTTGTCTGCTTTAAGGGTCTCTTTGCCATGTGATTATTGCTGATGTTGACGTAAAATTTAAAGAACACAAGCAGAGGTATGTGCAAATAAATTTGACTCATTCTTTGTGATTTTTGCTTAAGTAAAAGTGAAATTTGAAGAACATCGCTAATGCAAATGTGAAATTTGAAGAACATGGTTGATATATAAAAAAAACTGAACAAATTGAAGGCTATCTAAACTTTTAGGTACCTCCTAATTTCTTGGTTAATCCTTCCTCTTTTTCCATGGTCCTGATTGAAATTCCTGCGTGCGCTTTTTTTATGTGTCTGTTTCAAAGTAGTGTTTTCTTGGCTTCGAAAATGAGAGTTGTGTGTGTATATTTTTTAAAGAAAATTTTCTGGAGATTGAATGAATGTTTCCTATCTTCTCGTTGATTTCAAATGCCCACTTTTGAAACGGAGAAAATTTCATCTTTTATGTTTATGGTGAAAGCGTTAACAGTCAAAGCAATAAGTATGTGAATTTGTGTCAATAAAAACTCACCAAATTTAATTTGACGTTTTGGTGAAAGCTAACTTTATGTTTAAATAAAAATGGGATAAACACTAATTTATTCATCTCGATAACCTTTTTTTTATTTGAAAAACTTTTTCTATTTACTTAAGAGTTGTTTTATTTTTTAAAATTATTTAAGAATTAATATTTGTAGTTTTATTATTGCATTAATAAAATAATAAATTATGCATAAATATATAATATTTATTATACTTTTATAAAAAACAAAACAAAATAAAACATAGAATAATTAAAATAGTAATTTAAAAAAAAAAAATTGTTATGTAATATGAAATATTTTTCTTACTCTTTAATAAAATATTTTTAAATCTAAAGTAAAATAATATAATACATTGAAAACTAAAAAAATAAAGTTATAACATTTTACATTTTTGAAAAGAGATCAAAAAACTCTTAAAAAATGTATTATTTTTTAAAATTTAAGAACAATATTAAGTAAAGAAAAATATTAATTATGAGAAATTGAAATTTATATATTAACATGATGGCTACAACTATAAAATTGTTGTTTTCTCATATATATATATATATAATCTTTTTGTTTATTAAAAAAATAAAAAATTAAATGAATTTGTAAGATAAATTTAGGAGGCTTTGGAAGTGTAGAGACTAAAAGTGTAATTATTGCTTTCCCCTCTCATCTACTATCCATTTTTAGTCATTTCTCGTTAATAAATTGTACAATGATTGATCTAGATCATTTGGCAGATGAACCATCTCTAATTTTCCACCTTATTCCTTTTAAAGAATTTTAAACCTAAACATTCATCTTTTATCTTAATCCCAAATAGTTGATTGCATGTATGTCTTTGTGGTCATGGAATTGTCCATGATAATCAAAAATCAAATTTTCTAATTTGATGCCTAGTTTTCCAATTCAATAGACATATTCATACATTCCCCAAATGGTAAAAAATAGTTGTTTTATTGGTTCCTTAAATTGGAGTTATTAAATTAAAGAGGAGAGATGAAACAATAGAGGGCAGTACCTAGAAACACAATAGATAATCATTATCAATAGTAGAATCTTCATTATTGTATTTTTCTTGGTTGCACACATCTTTTATTAGTATTCACTGTGTATTTTTCAATGCATATTGTCTTTAATTGTTTTGAAGTATTTGTAGGGTTTGATTGGCATTGAAGAAATTTTATTGTTCAACCTCCTTAGGACAAACCTCTAAATGCCTACAACATCATCTTGTCCAAATACCAAATTCAGAGTGCAAATACATATATTGTAGAATTGTAAGAGGACATTGCACAACTATGTAGGATGCCAATGAAATAAAGGGATGGGACTTTAGTCATACAAATACAACCACACTAAATTAGGTGGGACCATGTGTAGATTGGCCCACTTGATGTTGGAGAATGCCAAGATTAGAAAGCATGAATTGATAACCTTCCACAAGTGAAATGATATACAATACAGTATCTATCATATAATATTAAGTGTGTAAAAGACAATGACGAGCCTTTTTTTTATAGGCAAGGATGATGAAGTGAGAAGGTAGAAGACAATGAGTGACTACCCCTCCAAATGTGCAACACTCGTGAGCTCACTTGACAAGTGTAAAGTGTGCATGCAATAGGTGTTTTATGTGATGAGGATACATGCCCCAATGCTATGAAGTGAGACAAAAGCCTAAAATACCTAAGTAAACCTAAGCTAGGTATGAATAGGCCAATCTTAGAAAGGAGATGTTCTAACTAGATATGTACAAAGACACTATTTACACTAACAACCCTCCTTAAGTGCAACTTAGGGAGTAATGTATGCATACTAGGTCATGTTAGGAACTCATGTACAATTTTTTTCACAAAGTGGAGAAAATGAGAAAACCAAGTGGGAAATAAAACTCCTCTCCAAAAGAGAAATGATGCAATGAAATATACAAGTGAAGAATTTATAGATAGACGATTCATCATGACCCCCAAGGACTACTTCTTGCACAAAGTACAATAAATGTCCCCTCCATAGAAGAGAAGAGAGAAGGTCTATGTGACCCCCCTAGAAATTGAGAAGTTATGAACTCCATGTGAGGAAATGCTTCTTCCCAAAATTGATAGAAGAAGAGAAACCATGTAGCCTCCCTTCAAAAGAATGTTTGTAGTGTTGGTAGATGCTCGATAGTGGATGTTGAAGATGATTCACAATTGCTAAACAAATTTTCTCCCCTTGGGAAGAAACAGCACCATAAATGTGTGCAATATGACTTCAATTCCGGATACAAATATTCAGGAAGTAATATGAAAGTCTTTGAATTTCGCACATGATTCAAAGATTGATTTGATGCCCATGATATCTTTGAATTTTTCTCAAAGATCTCCAAGCCAATTGTCATGTCTCTCTATCAAATGCAGGGGCGAAATACATATGTAAGCAATAATAATTATACATTTCAATAATAAATAAATTTTGAATATGCTTGGAAGGGAGTTGGCTAAATAAGCAATTGATATAACAAATTCTGAATTAACAATTATTTGGTAAACTAAATAAAACCCCTCAAATCACACCCTTTGGCAAATAGATGTGTCTTAGTAAAAGGACACCTCAGTTCGATCCTATTGAAAGGGGGTTGAGGAAAATTGAATAAGAACGATATCAAGAAGATAAACAACAAAAAGAAGCAACAAGAGGGTATTTACTCAACCAACGAATAGGTGAGAGTTTTCTCCACTTAGCAATTAATCATTCTAGTGTTCAAAATATCAATCTCTTAGCCATAAAGATATACATGTATTTAAAAGATTTTTTGTCAATTTGTTTTTTGTGTGTATGATAGCAACACTTTAGGAACCGATCCAAGTGGAATCCATAATGATGAATGATATACCACTCCATCTTTCCAATGCAGACCCGATTTACTTGTTTGGCCCATACTACAAACCCAACCCATGAAACTAGTCCTTCAATTCAAACACTAGTGTATCTCCTTCATGTTATTGTGTATATAGCAAATATTCTTATACAATGTTGTTATGAGATTATGTGATATCCATACTTGTATTGTTGCTAAAGTTAATATTCTTTAAATAGAAAATCTGTATACTATAGCTTTCTTCTTGTGATGATTACAGTCACTAATGAGAATAATTAATATATTACAAGAAGATATATTTTGTATATGATCAGACTCTTTATAATCATGTAGATCAGGATTTGTTCATTATGACTTATTATAATGCATTGTAAATAAATAATCATAAAGGAATCCAAATGTATATTGAATCTAAACAGAGATTGTTTTCTAAGTGTTTGAAATCCTACTTGGGCAACTTGAGCATGTGGTGCCTAAAAACCCCATTCCGCCCCTAGGACCCTAGGCAAGGGTTGGGCCATGGAGGAATTGGGGGTCCCACCTAAGTTCGTTGCGGTCATGGAGGGGTGGTAGGCCTAGGCCAGTAAGTGCTCCAAGGATTTTCCATAAGTGGGTCATGTATTTTT
The DNA here is from genome assembly GCA_007115665.2 of Sequoiadendron giganteum. Lineage (NCBI taxonomy): Eukaryota > Viridiplantae > Streptophyta > Pinopsida > Cupressales > Cupressaceae > Sequoiadendron > Sequoiadendron giganteum. The sequence continues at coordinate 735,442,011 of CM021100.1, read as the reverse complement.
TGAGGAGATGGTCATGGATGGAGAATGCAATTACAAGTTCCCTAGAGCGGGAGGTTGTAGGCTACAAACCCTTGAACTTAGCTAAGGACTTTAGGCGGATCTATCCACAAGGATAGAGAATGCAAATATAAGTCGCTAAGACGGGAGGTTTGTAGGTTACCACCTTTGTACTAGGGATTATAGCTTCGGGTGGATCCATCCATGCTATCCCTCATGTGTTGTCTTGATTGCTTTAGTGAATATGTTTATTTTGGATGCCTAGAATTTAATGCTAATGAACATATGTATGTATGGAATCTCGCTCACTCTGTGGATGTAGGTGATCAACCAAGAATTCCCCATCTAAGAGTGTCCATTTGGCCAACCTTAATCTTAAAACCAGCAAGTTCCAAGGTAGGACCAGGTAAGGGACATTACAGTAGTATCAAAGCCCTGATCCTATCATCTTGTGAAACCCTAGAAAATGCTAACTTGCCAAAGGAGAAACTCTAAGAGGAACCCCACCCCAAACAACATTGAAGCATCCATGAATAATGAAATGAGGGCATTTATGGAACAAACCACCCAAGCGCTTAAAGACCAAAATGAAAGGAATGAGAAGACTTCACAACTCCTCATCCACGCTATTCACAATATGAATTAACATAAGAGATATAAGCTCCAATCACTCAAAAAATAATGGCCGCACACCCTCAAAATCCACAAACTCAAGACCCACTAGACCTACCTTCTTAAATAAAAACATGGAGGGGGGGAAATGAATGAACCACCCATAAACAATGTAGAGGAGATTGCCATGACCTATTATAGACTTGATCCTGAAGTTAGGGAGATCATCCCCTTTGAATATTTTTGTGACGCCAAGCTTAAGGCTAACCCTAGAAAAGAGAGAAACCCTCAAACCGAAAAAGATCTCAAAAATAGAGTAAGAAAACTAACCCTCCCCACCTTTGATGGAGAAGGAAAAAACATCGCACAATCATGGGTTCAAAAGCTAGACACCTATCTATCCTTAAGCCCCATGACTGAAGCAAATGCCATCAAATTTTTCGTATTACACCTAACCGAGATGGCCCATGATTGGTGGCATCACAACCTCATAACCCAAGGTCATCAACAAGTGGCTACCTATGATGATTTCACCCAGAGGTTGATCAAAATATTCGACCAAAAACATCCCGAGTGGTACTTTTGAGAACTCACCAAAGTGAGGCAACAAGGAACCATCAAAAGCTATGCCACAGAGTTTCAAAAACCAGTCATTATGGTGCTTGAAATCTCCCAAGAAAGGCTCACCTACTTATTCATAGAAGGATTGAAAGGATCAATCAAAAGCATGGTGTGTGCACTTGAACCCACCTGCTTAAACGAAGCCATCCAAAAAGCCATGAAATTTGAGGAAAACTTACCTAGAGAAAGGCCTAGGGACTTTACCAAATCACCTCGTTGAGAAGAAAGACCAAGGGAGGCAACAATTAGAACTTGCACATATTGCAATGAAAAGAGAGATCGATTCCACTTGTGCAAAACAATGGAGGACCTAAAAAGGAAAGGATTATGTTTCATTTTCCAACAATCTTGGGGAATAGATCACAAATTTCAAATCCAAGCTCACCAAATGGAAGCACACCCAAACAAGGAGTACCCAAACAAAAGGGAAAAATTTGAGGATGAGAGTTATGTAACACTAGTTGCCATCTCCCAAGCCTCTAAACATTGCCCGTTTAGGATCAAAATAATACTTAAGGGATATAAGGTCATCACCCTAGTGGATAGTGGGGCATCCCACAATTTCATTGATGAAAGAATAGTGAAACAAAGGAAGTTGGGAACCATACCCTTCAAGGGATTTGAAGCAGAAACCGTCGTAGGAGCTAGAGTGCAATGCACAAGAATAGTCCCCAACTTGCAACTTACCTTAGGAAAGCATCCCATCAAGGAAGACTTTTATGCAGTCCCCCTAGATGTAAATATTATCTTGGGAACACCATGAATTTACTCATTATGGTGTTTTATGTTTGATCTTCCAAATTTAACAATCTGGTTTCAACATGAAGGGAAATAAGTCACCATAAAAGGACTACCCGATGGTTCGCCAAAATTGATTTCATGCAAAAGGATGGAGAGAATCTTCCGAAGAGGGAAAGGGGAGTGGGTCGCCCAATGTATGATCCTTGATAAAAGAGCCACATAGGGAAAGGAAATCCATGTGGATATCCAACCCATCATAGAGGAATATAAGAAGGTTTTTGAAGAAATTCCCTTAGGCCTACCCCCCAAGAGAGGATTCAAGCACACCATAGAATTAGAAGAAGGGGCAAAACCCGTCATAACCACCCCTTACTGCCATCCTCATAAGTTCAAGGAAGAAATTGAGAAAACCATCAAAGAATTACTAGGAATGGGACACATTCAGCCAAGCTCTAGCCCATTTGCATCATCAGTAGTCCTAGTAAAAAAAAAAGTTGGCACCCTAAGAATGTGCATAGATTATAGAGTCCTCAACAAAAAAACCATCAAGAACCGATATCCAATTCCCCGAATCGATGAACTCATTGATGATCTCCATGGGGCAAGGTACTTTTCTAATATTGACCTTCGGTCAGGGTATCACCAAATAAGAATGTGAAAAGAAGATGTGCCCAAAAAAACTTTACATTGCCATTATGGGCACTTTGAATTCTTGGTTCTACCATTTGGACTCACTGATGCCCAAACCACCTTCTAGTCATGTATGAACCACATCTTCCACAAGCAACTAAGAATTTTCCTCCTAATGTTTTTTGATGACATCCTAATCTATAGTAAAATGTGAGAAGAACATCTCCAACACATTGAAGAAACCTTAAAGATTCTAGAGCAGGAATTCTTATATGCCAAAGCATCAAAATGTGAATTTGGTATGGAAGAAATACTATAGTTGGGCCATAAAATCAATGCCGAAGGGGTTAGTGTAGATGAAGAGATATTTGCAGCCATCAAGGAATGGTCAAAACCCAAGTCCCTCACACAACTAAGGGGCTTCGTAGGTTTGTGCAACTATTATAGGCGTTTTGTGAAGGGGTTTTCAAAGATGGTTGCCCCACTCACAAACCTAACCAAGAAATGGGCCTTTGCATGGAATGAGACAGGCCAACAAGCCTTTGAAAAACTAAAATAAGCCATGATTTCTTGCCCAGTATTGGCCATCCTAGATTTCACCCTTCCCTCTGAGTTACAATGTGATGCATCTGGGGAGGGGATTGATGCAACCTTGATCCAAAATAAACATCCTATAGCTTTTGAAAGTCGTAAGTTTACCAAAGTAGAAAGAAACTATCCCATCTATGATAAGAGATGTTGGAAATAATGCATGCCTTGGCCAAATTTCGCCAATACTTAGTCTACACAAAGTTCCATGTGAAAACCAATCATAACAACCTAAGATACTTCATGAATTAGAAAGATTTGAACGCTAGACAACAAAAATGGGTTAGCTGGATACAAGCCTATGACTTTGATATTGAGTATGTGAAGGGAATAAACAATGTGGTGGAAGATGCCCTATCTAGGTGACCTTACTTGAACACAATAACCTATGTATCCATGGATTGGAAAGGTGACATCATTGCAGAATATGTGAAGGATCCCCAAGCCAATGAGATTTTGGAAGGTCGCCTACCCAATGAAGAGTATAAGGTAGTTGAGGACCTCATCCTATATAGGGAAAAAGTGTTTCTAACACCACATCCCAAGTTCAAGGAAAATATACTTAAAGAATATCATGACAATCCATTAGCAGGGCACCAGGGATATTACTAAACATACAAGCAAATAAGGGAGAAGTATTCATGGAAAGGACTCAAGTGATATGTGTTAAGGAATGTACAAGAATATATGGGTTGTCAAAGGAATAAAGTCGAAAAAAGACATTCAATGGGTCTCTTACAACCCTTGTCCATTCCCAACCAAAAAATGGGAAAGTATCTCAATGGATTTTATCACCAGATTTCCCAAGACTCAAGGAAAATATTGCATATACATGGTTGTCGATAGACTCGCCAAGTATGGCCACTTATTTTCCATATCCACAGAGTATAGGGCACCCCAAGTAGCTGAAGTATTCTTCAAGGAAATCTTTAGGCTCCATGGTCTTCCAAGAAATATTCTCAACAATCGGGACAACCGATTCATGAGCCAATTTTGGAAAGAACTATTTTGATTGGTAGGGACCAATCTTACACCCAACACTAGCTATCATCCCCAGACGAATGGTCAAACCAAAATCGTCAACACAATGGATAAAAGGGTACTTCAAGAACTATTTCACTGGTCAACAAAGTGGATGGGCCAAGTGGTTGCATCTAGGAGAGTATTGCTACAATACAACACATCACATGTCTATCGAAATGACCCCCTTCAAAGCACTATATGGATATGAACCCGCCACATTTGGAATTTTGATTTCCCAAGAAAGCTATGTGCCTCGAGTTAAAGACTTTGTACAAGAGAGCATGGACATCTTGAACACCCTTAAGGACAATCTACACCAAGCCTAGAACCAACAAAAGGTGTACACATATAGGAACCACATTGAAAGAACTTTTGAAGTAGGAGATCTAGTTTTCCTATGGTTACAATTGTATAAGCAGTCATCCCTCAAATCTAATGGATCAGAAAAACTAAGACCCTGATTCTATGGGCCTTACAAGATCACAAAAAGGATTGGTGAAGTAGCATATGAACTTGAGTACCCAAGGACAACCACATCTATAATGTCTTCCATGTATCCAGGTTGAAGAAAGTGTTGGGCCAACAAGTGACTCCCTATGCTAAGTTACCCCCTCTTGATGATGAGGGTAAGTTAATCCTTGAACTTGAAGAAGTTCTCAATATGAGGGAGAAAAGACTAAGAAATAAGACTATCCTGGAGATTTTGATCAAATGGAAGAATCTACCTGAAGAAGATGCTACATGGGAAAATGAAGAAATCTTCAAACACCCAAACCTCAAGTTGCTTGAGGGCAAGCAATTTTAGGGGGGGAGGACTGTCATGTCCCTCTATCAAATGCAGGGGTGAAACACATATGTAAGAAATAATAATTATACATTTCAATAATAAATACATTTTGAATATTCTTGAAAGGGAGTTGGCTAAATAAGCAATTGATATAACAAATTCTGAATTAACAATTATTTGGTAAACTAAACAAAACCCCTCAAATCACACCCCTTGGAAAATAGACGTGTCTTGGTAAAAGGACACCTCAATTCGATCCTATTAAAAGGGGGTTGAGGAAAGTTGAATACAAAATATATCAAGAAAATAAACAACAAAAGGAGCAACAAGAGGACATTTACTTAGCTAGCGAATAGGTGAGAGTTTTCTCCACTTAGAAATTAATCATTCTAGTGTTCAAAATATCAATCTCTCAGCCATAAAGATATACGTGTATTTAAAAGAATTTATGTCAGTTCATTTTTTGCATGTATGATAGCAACACTTTAGGAATCGATCCAAGTAGACTCCATAACGATGAATGATATACCACTCTATCTTGTCAATGCATACCTGATTTACTAGTTCGACCCAGAATACAAACCCAACTGTTGAAACTAGTCCTTCAATTCAAACACCAGTGTATCTCCTTCATGTTATTGTGTATATTGCAAATATTCTTATACAATTCTATTATGAGATTATGTGATATCCATACTTGTATTGTTGCTAAAGTTAATATTCTTTAAATAGAAAATCTATATACTGTAGGTTTCTTCCTATGATGATTACATTCACTAATGAGAATAATTGATATATTACAAGAAGATATATTTTGTATATGATCAAACTCTTTATAATCATGTAGATCAGGATTTCTTCATTATGACTTATTATAATGCATTGTAAATAAAGAATCATAAAAGAATCCAAATGTATACTGAATCTAAACAGAGATTATTTTCTAAGTGTTTGAAATCCTACTTGGGCAACTTGAGCATGTGGTGCCTAAAAACTCCATTCTGCCCCTAGGACCCTAGGCAAGGGTGGGCCATGGAGGAATTGGGGGTCCCACCTAAGTCCATTGCAGCCATGGAGGGGTGGTAGGCCTAGGCCACTAAGTGCTCCAAGGGTTTTCCCCAAGTGGGTCATGAATTTTTTGAGATGGTCATGGATGGAGAATGTAGTTACAAGTCCCCTAGAGTGGGAGGTTGTAGGCTACAATCCCTTGAACTTAGCCAAGGACTTTAGGTGGATCTATCCACAAGGATAGATAATGCAAATATAAGTCACTAAGAGGGGAGGGTTATAGGTTACCACCTTTGTACTAGGGATTACAACTTCGAGCGGATCCGTCCATGCCATCCCTCATGTGTTGTCTTGATTGCTTTAGTGAATATGTTTATTTTGGATGCCTAGAATTTAATTCTAATGAACATATGTATGTATGGAATCTCACTCACTCTATGGATGCAGGTGACTAGCCAAGAATTCCCCATCTGAGAGTGTCGATTTGGCCAACCTTAATTTGAAAACCAACAAGTTCCAAGATAGGACCAAGTGAGGGACATTACACCAATGTTGACATGTGACAAATGATGATAAGATGGATCAACTACCATATAAGCTTTAGGTAACAACTAGACCGACGTGAATCTAGTATTGTTGGAAAGGATGTCAACATAGATGATTTAGTCAAATATGTCAACTCATGAATATTTGCATAATTTTTCATGATAGAAGTTGATGTAGGCAAGGCAACAGAAAGACCCAAAGATGGAAATGATGATGCAACTTCATCAAAGTTGACATGATAGAGGAGATGAATGTTCTCAATGGTGTTTTCGAAGTCTACAAGGTGGGATTCTAGAAAAAAATATGTGAGGTTTGATAGATATGTATTCCAATGTGGCAGATCTAGAAAACTAGAAGCAATGTCTTGATGAAAAGAATCATGGAACTCATGGATGAGTCAACAATGGATTTAGATGTAATAGGTGATATGGTAGATAAGTCCTCAATGCAATCCATGCAACCACATTGTTCATCCCCAAATGATGGTGTCTCACAAGATGTCTAAGTGTGACTGGATGTTGTTTGTGCAATCTTAAATAGATGTTGGAATAGGTGATGTGAGAAATGAGAACAAAATTCATCCCCATGTTGATTACTCCCACGATATGTGCACTTTAGTTTGCATTTTCTAGACATTCTAATTATTAGAAAATATCAACGTGAAATGCAATTGTATCCCCCCAAAATTATTAGTTTTGAAACATAGACCTCCTTAGAACAATGTTCAAGAAAATTATAACCTGTATGAAGATTGGATGCGAAATCGATTATTTATAATGAACAATGAATTTTTATAATTTAAAAAAAATGGAAAATCCAAATCATAAAATTACAAGTAAAGTCAAATTCTTTGCAATATTTTGACGTGTCAAAAAAAGTTTGAGAAATTTTGATAATCGGGGTGAAATTTGTGCTCTATTAAAATTCTCTTAGAAAATTGACTTCGAAGTGCTAAAAAACAAAAAGTCTTAAATGTCTTGATGTTAAAGATGACAAAGGTGAGCATTCAACGCTTAAGCATGAATACAATCGACATAAATTCTTATCTCATTGAAGCTCTTATCATGCACAACAACAAAAAAATGTTAAGATCCTAAGAGAAAATTCTTTATTGATGTTAAAAACTAGAGAGAAATCATCCAAACCTGCAAAGATTCAATTTGCGACCCAAACTAGCAGATGGGTAGAGGGTGCTAAAAAAATCATTTTTTTGCAACCTTTTTGCACTATATGGATTTGTATGGTACCTTATGGATTTGTACTATATAATAAAATATAGAGAATAAATGTAAAAATTTGAAATTACCGAATTTTCGCCAAGCGAAAGGCTATTCATTTCTTGGACCTTCTAGTTGCAATTTCAATGTATGTTTTATTGGAATATGGTCAGCATTTCCCTCAGGATTCGTGACATGGATTGACTGCCTCTCATGGATCTATTAACTCTAGCAGTTGTATTGAGAATTAATAGGTCGATCTTTTGGTGCAATGACAACTGTGGGGCCAACAATTGGTATAAGAGCCAAAGGTGTTGGGTTCAAATCCCCTTGAGTAACGTTGAGGTGGATTTTTTTGGTAGATGGTCAACATTCCCCTCGAATTTCGTGGCATGGACTAATCGCCTCATGTGGGTCTGTTAACTCTGGCAATTGTATTAGGCATTAATAGGTCTATCTTTTGATGTAATGACAACTGTGGGGCCAACATGTTTGACTCCATGATGCTTTGATGATAGGGCTATGAACGAGTCACCTTGATGTGGGAATAAATGTGCTCTCATGGATTTGATACCATGTTGAAGAATGCCAAGATAAAAAAATGTGAATTGATAATCGTCCATAAGTGAAACAATAAATACGATAGGATATGTATCATATAATATGAAGAGTGTGTAAAATACAATGATGACCCTTGCTTATATAAACAAGGATGATGAGTCAAGAAGGTAGGAGGCAATGATTGACTACCCTTCCAAATGTGCAACACTTGTGAGCTCACTTGATAAGTGTGGGAGCAAGAGTAAAGTGTGAATGCAAAAGGTGTCTTAAGTGATGAGAAAACATGTCTCAATGCTATGAAGTGAGACAAAAGCCTAAAATACCTAAGTAGACTTAAGCTAGGTCTGAATAGGTCAATCCTAGAAAGGAGATATCCTAACTAGATGTATAAAGATAATTACACTAACATTTGACACATAGCCAATTATCCTTTATCAAGAAGTTGAAATAGAATGGAGTGGACACAAGCAAAGGGTGGGAATGGGAGAAAATGAAAAATTTTGAACTCTATGGATGTGGGCGATGGGGAATCGGAGTTTGAAGATGAGGATGGAGATTTGGGAGCCTTTGGGTATGCATTTCCTCCTATTGTGTTTGAGGTGTTAACCCATCCCTACCTTCTAAGGGTTGTTCTTGTTGCTTCATGTAGGGTTTTCGTGGCGGCTCGCGAGGCATTTGGGACTTTTGCATTGGTAGCTTCTTCCTTGTTTGGGTCATTATTGTTGGTTTTAATTGTTTGGTTTGTTGGTGGAGGAGGGGTCTCTCCCTTTGTGTGGTTGTTTGGATTTAGTTGTGTTTGTTGTTGCTAGCTTGGCACCTTCTTTCTCGCGAGTGTTTGTTTTCTATCGCTAGGATCTGTTTCTTAGGCTCATGGTCGTGCTTGTTATGGTTGGAAGCTGCCTCTATTGGCCTTTGTTGTTTCCCTCGTGTATGGTGTTCCCTTGGCTTGGTGCTTTGGGTTTGGCCTATGATATTCAATTTTTCCTTTTCATAGACTTTGTGTTCATTATGGGTTGGAGGTTTCATTGTCTGGTGTGATGTTTTGGGTCTGGCCTCAAGTTGATGTTTGTGGACCTCCCTCGTGGTGTTGGGTGGAGTTGTATTTGACTTGGATTTAGTTGTGTGATTTCCTGTTCGTACAGGATTGGAAGTTCTTGCTCTTTCTCGCTTAGGCTTCCATGTTTGGTGTTGAACCCCTTTTGGTTTGTGTAGATTTTGAAGCTATTGGGGTTAGTGTTTTCCCTTCTTATTTCTTAGATTTTATGTTTGGTAAAGAACCCCTTTTAGTTTATGAGGATTTTGAAGCTATTGGGGTTAGTTTTTTCTCTTATGTAGATTTTATTATACAAGCTGGGTTGGTTCCTACTGGTTGTTATGTTGTAGCTATTTGAGGATGGTCATCTGCTTCTGGTGGTGATTATTGGTGGATGTTAGGATTATGGTGTCCAAGGGAGTGGTTGTGGCCCTTGCTTTTTTTTTTTGTTGGCTAAGATGCACTCATTGCATTTTTTGATGACCTAGGTGCCCATGTTGTAAAAGGATGTTATGTTAGCCCTTTATGTTGGTGTTCTCACTCTCTTCTTGGATTTTTAGATTATATTGTATTGAGGTGGAGACTACTCCTTTTGAGGTGGAGTTGAGTTCTGTGGATGTGGTTGGGAGCACACTTCACTACTAGTTTTCTCTCTGATTGCTCCTTTTGAGGTGGAGTTGGAATTTTCTAGAGAGCTTTGGTTTTGGTGGAAATTATTTTCATGTCATCTTCTCATATAGAGGGGAGCTCTCTCATATGTAGGTGGAGTTTGGGTTGGCTGGATCAACTATTTTTTCTAACTCAGAAATTGGTTTTCTGAGCGGCTTGTTTGTTATGGGCTAGCTATCTCAAGCAATGTTGAATATTGATGGGGTTGTGGTACTACATCAAGTGAATCCTTTTCTCCAATTGAGGTGGAGAAATAAGGAGAGTTATTATTTTTTGAGTGATGGGACTTGGGACTCTCATCTTGTTTCAATGACTTTGTTTTTTGGGAGTTGTTGCTACCCTTTTTTATTTACGTGTCTTCTTTCTCCTATAGAGGTGGGGATAGAGATTAATGTTGGTGATACTATGTGGTATCTACATTCTAGGAAGCACTTGTAATGTTCTTACTTAGATTTTGGCTAGTTCTTGTTGTTTGTCCTAGCTTTGGATCTACCTTTGTTGTACATATTTTCTATTGTAGGTTGGCTATTGTTTTTGTCTTGTCTTTGGTAGTGTTTCATGTGGATTGGGTTTTGGGTCCCATCAATACCTTCTTGTAATGTGTTTTAGGTCCCATCAAAACTTTCCTTACCCTTAATCAAAAACACTTGACACATAGCCCAAGAACAAACAAGACAAAAGATAAATGTGGTTGATATTTTTTCTCACTTCAAACAATTTGGAACACAAAACAAAGGTTCATCAAATTCCAAAATAACTAAGTCATTTTTTCCATCCCACCCCCTCTTATTTTATATGAGCAACCTCTACTATATATATTTTTGTTTAGATCAAACAAGAATAAATGTTGAGATGTTTATTATTTTTTTTACATTCACATTAGATATCAAACTAACAATGATGAAATGGGGTACAAAATATATTAAACTTATCCATCATTCCTTTTTTTTCATTTTAGTGGATTTGATAAACTACCTAGCTCTTAGAATCCTTCTCCCATACAAAACTATTTTTTTCTACAGTTTGGGTTTAAGGTTAAATATTGCTTTTAAGTTTTAAATGTGTTTAAAACTTTAACCCTACCTTTCATACCCTTTGTTTATTTTGTCAAATAGCTTACTCCATATCCATTGTCTTCCTTGCAAAAATTTAGGGACACCCATTTGTTGTCAACTTATTTGTAATTAGCCCCTAATTCTAATTATAGAATTCATCATATCATTATGAAACTAATATGAATCTTTATTTTCCCTAAATTTCTTGATGGATACTTTAATTGATTTCCCATTGCTTATTTATTTTTTTGACACCTGTCAATGCATTTTAGATGCCCTTATTGCATTTGTTCAAATCCTTCATGATTCTTGTTTGAAAGGACAAAGTTGAATTTGTGAATCACAATAGTTTAGTTGAAAATATAAAAAGGTTGTTGAAGTCTTCCTATTAAGTTGAAAACTAAAAAGGGTGACCTAATGGAGGTGAATGGTGAAAACTTGTAAAGGTCATTGAATGCAAGAATTAGAAAGATCATATCCTATAAGTATGAGTAGATAAAAAACACCATAGGATCAAAGGGTGGCATTGTGGTATCATTAGAGATTATGTGTGACTCTAGAAGGGCATAATTGTGAAGTATAAAAGACTAGGGACATGCCCCTAGATCTAAAGAAGCTATAATAACAATATATATGTATCACACTTAAATATGAATATAAGAGATATATTAATGTATATAACTAAAAAATATGTAAAGGACATATGATTTATAACATGTATACGATGAATATATAAGAAATTAATAAATTTGGCTATATGTTGTGTATCATGTATATATGCATATTTTTCTTTTGTAATCTACCACATATCTTATCTTTTTCTTATACACAACACTACAATAACTACTATAGCATAGTCAAACACAAACCTCCAGTCTATGTTTTCTTGTTAAAATTTGGTTACACTAAATAGATATTAGTTGTTGGTCGTAAGGAGAGGACCAAACCTAGAAGGTGTTTGGCAATAATAGGTAAGTTTAAGGGAAGTGATAAAGGATGTTAATGAATTTTTTTGTAAGTGTGTATTAACACAAATTAGGTCCTAGTGCTCAATGGGTTAGGCACTTAAGGGGTGACAATGGTATGGAATGGAAGGGGATCTTAAAAACATGTGATTTTTGAGTAGGTATAGTATAAAGAATTAAAAATGGATAAATGGATTAATGTAAACAAAATTTAAAATGTCAATGGAAAAAGGAGATAACAAGAAATTGAGAGAAGAGATTGAGGGATTAAGAGGGCGATTGAGGGGAGGGGATGAACATCACTAAAGATACGAGACTAAAATGAACTTAGAGAGAGAGGAGTGTTGTTTCAAAATGAATGAGAAGGGAACCCTCATTAGATCATGGTAGGAACATTATTGCCAAAAACCTAGGAGAAACTAAAATAGAAGATTCATCAAATAAAATGATTGATAGATACATTGAAGAACAAGAACAATCTATAACCCTAAGAAGAGGTAAAAGGAAATATAACAAAGATGTCAGAACTATTGAAGGAATATGAATATTCAATTAAGTTAGACAATAGATGGCTTGCAAGTAGTAGTGCTTATTTAATTTGTGAATTTCTAACTAAAGAGTCATTTTTTGTTCCAAATTGGTCATATCTCCACGCCATGGTTATCAAATAGTGTGAAGAATGGTTAAACTCAATTTCTCACTTCAAACCTTTGAATATTAATGTAAATTATTTCTAAATATAGGGTAGCTCATAGGAATGTCAACTTGCAAAAGGATAGGTTGTGCTAGGAAAAAAATTATGTATAAAGGGAGTCAAAACTTAGAAGAAATTTTCAAAAATATAGAGCTTACATGGGAAACTCAGGAAACATGTGAAGAATTTGATAAAAGAAAAGAAGATAAGTAATATTAATGAAAATTTATTAACTAATAAGGAGTTATCAAAAATCATGTATCCCCCAAACTGAGAGACACTATTAGGAAATGAACCATTGAAAACAAGAGTCACCACCCATGCTAAATAGAGTTAAAGTAAATTTATATAGTATACACTTCTAAAAGGAGAAAAATGAATTAAGAAGTGAATTGGTGAGTATGTGTGAAGAGGTCTTAGGTAAATAATTCTTTGAAGTTAAATTTCTTAGTGATAAGTGTTAGTTTTATGATCAGACATGAAAGCAATCATAAAATGCAACACATAAGAAAATGAACACCACAAGATACCTTGGGAAAACCCTCAAAAATCGAGGGGAAAAACCCAACAAATATATCTCTTATATATTTAGGAATAAGAGCAAAAATTTGCTTACAACTTAGGCCCAAGACAAGGCGCAATTTGATAAAATGTACAACATCTCTCCTAGATGTATGAATACAAAATAGACATGTTTCTCCTTGAGATCGATCTGTTGCATCAATATAATGATTCGTTATTCCAGATAATGATCTGTTGCATCAATATAATGATCTACTACTCCAGAGAATGATCTGTTGTTCCATATAATGATTTGTTGCTCAAGATCATGACGTGATGCTCGAGTGAAAACTTCTTCAAGGAGTGTGAATATGATGAATGAACTTGATGATCAAATGAGAGATCATCACCTTGTATTTATACAAAAAAAAGTGTCTCTTCATGTAGGTTGGCCTCCTTAAGGAATAATAATTATAATTAAATGAGTCGACCACATTAAGGAAGTTGGCCATAATAAATAATAAATATTGTTTCTTTTTGTTATATTATATTATAAGTGAAGCGCTCCTTCATATGTTTGCATATCGATATTATATAAATTGAATAGACATTTAGGCTATATTCAATTTATCTCCAAATCGAGGCTGGAATATATTGACCAAAGCTGAACATCAACACTCCCTCTCAACTAGGGATGAATACTTCCAGCTGCACAAGACATATCACCTCATCGTGATGTCAACCACCATGGCTACACCCATGTGTGGAAAAGAGCATATTGCCTCATCGTGATATCAACCATCATGGCTATTCCCATGGATGGTAAATATGCACAAGTGCCCATCACTCAATGTGATGTTGTCATCTCATCATGACGTTCACCATAGATACTCCTAGATGGTGAATAAACACAAGTACAAGGAAATAATCATAGAATCTCTCATGTGATGTTGTCATGGAGTCACACACATGACATCCACCTTGGCTATTCCCAGAGAGTGGAAACAAGGGCTTACACCTCAAATATCTCTTGTAAAGAGAGAAATGCATTAAAGAAAATCATAGAAGATCACTGAAGCTGAGACTCCCTCTCAGCTAGGGCTTCATTCTCCATAATACCAAGCTTGTCTCAGAAGTACACAAAATTTACTCTAGAGAGGGGCTTGGTGAGAATGACTGTCATCTGCATATCAATGCTAATGTATCTCAACTGAATTGCTTTCCTCAATACCATATCTCTGATATAGTGGTATTTGATCTCAACATGTTTGGTTCTGTCATGAAACACTGGATTGACAGAAAGCTTCACACGACTTTGATTATCACAATGAATGATAGTCAGCTCCAATGATTGTCCGAACAATCCTGCAAGGAGCTTCCAAAGCCACATTGCTTCCCAAGCTGCCGCACAAGCTGCAATATACTCGGCCTCTACAGTGCTTAGTACCACTGAAGACTGCTTCCCACTGCACCAGGATATCATCGTAGACACCATACTGAAACAACATCCAGAGTTTCTCTTCCGATCAACAACACACCTTACCCAATCAAAATCAGTATAACTATGTAGCTTCAAGTCCACATCAAAAGAATATCTCAATCTATACCCAACTGTGCTACACAAGTATCTCAGGATATGCTTTGTTGCAACTAGGTGTATTTTCCTTGGTTTACACATGAACTGACTAAGTGCACTCACTGCATAAAAAATATCTGGTCTAATATTGACTAGATACATCAATGATCCAATCAACTACCTGCACATAGTAGGATCCACCAAATTTGAAATAGCTGCAACCTCCTTTAACTTCTTGAAAATTTGTTTCCATAGGTGTAGACATGGATTTATAATCCATTATATCAAATATTTTCAAGATTTCTATTCATATTGTATACTTCCCTTGAATTAGAATAATCTCATTAGGCCTCTGCCATACTTCTAAACCCAAGGAAGTAATGCATGTACTTAAGATCCCTCATTTCAAATTCAGAAGCCAACTCCTTGCATTTGATAATGAGGTGTTCTTCTCCAGTAAGAAATAGATCATCAACATAAAGAACCAAGATTAATACCTCACCATTAACTACCTTGAAGTACAGGTTTGAATCAACATCATTCTTGGATAAGTCCAAGCTTAACAGGTAACGATCAATTATTTCATACCAAGCATGAGGAGCCTGCTTAAGGCCGTATAATGCCTTCTTCAGCCTGCAAACATGAGACTATGTCCCATGAACCTCAAAGCCATCAGGTTGCTCAATATATAGCTCTTCCTCAATTACACCATTTAGAAATTCTATCTTCATGTCCATCATGTGTATCTTCCATCCCTTAGATGCTGCAAGAGCAATGATGGTTTTGATGGATGTATAATGAGCAACTGGAGCAAAGGTTTCCTCATAGTCTACTCCCTCTTTCTAAGAGAATCCTCTAGCCACAAATCTAGCCTTGTACTTCTCAATTCTTCCATCATCCGCATGCTTGATCTTGAAAAGCCACTTAGAAGATACAACAAATTTTCCTTCTGGTTTAGGTACAATGTCCCAAAAATCATTCTTAAGGATAGATTGATATTCTTCAGCTATAGAATCTCTCCATACTTTCTGACTTGTAGCTTCCCCAATATAGGAAGGTTCAGACTCAATGATTTGACTCATCAATAACTTGGAGACTGTTGTCATCTTTTTCTTTCTAGGAGCTGCAAACCTTTTTGCCTCCTGCATTGATTGCCTAGCTCATAGAGGTCTCTTTCGACCTGTGACAATATTTCTTAGCCCATCAGTATGTTTCAAAAGGCTCAACTGAATCATCATCCTCTTTTGGTTCAATAGACTCCCTCTGAATCTCCAAGTTCTTACATCAACCTCCTGATCTTCTTGACCAAGGTTGCCTTTGTTGGTTTGATAGACTCCCTCTGAAGGTTAATTCCTCCTCTTTGAAGAAATAATCACAATGACAAACTGAATAGGTTCTTCGAGAGAGAGATGTATTTCAACCCCCAACTCAGTCTCATGGTTGTAAACTATTACTCCATTCTTCAACCTACAAGATGCATCAAGATCTTATTCTCTTGAAAGCAATCTCTTACACTTCTTGGTCCTTCCTAAAGGCATTAAGGAGAGATTACTAATAGTTCATAGAACTCAACTATCCTAAAGAGAAATAATAATGCTAGAAGCATACATGATTTACTATCTCAATGTTATAGCATGAATTAATAACTAAATAAATTTCATGAACATTATTTAACCATGAAATACTTGTCTCATTGAAATCAAAATCTCCTTAAGTAATCCAAGATAATTAATTCATCATTCATCTTTATTGATTTTGATATGTGTTTCTTCCATATTTACTGTTCTCAAAAGAGCTAATCTCAACATAACAAAAGACAATATACACAGATTTCATTACACAACCAACATATAGAAAATGAAATCAATCACAATCGTAATTTCAGTTCTCCTTTTATTTCAAATTCACACTCAAAAGTTAGCATTAAACAACTTGCAATGAATAATTGGTAACTCCAAAGAATCTTATTCCAGTGATATCACTATTTATTGGTCACACACAATCCAAGCAAATGATGTCAGATTTGCACAACTCAACAAACTGAAATTCATCCCAGATTTAAGTAGTATAAACAAAAATACTTCTCTTTATTAATTAATCTTCCTTGCATTCACCAAAGATTTAGATCTGCTCAAGCTTCTTCCATGTAGATAGGTTTAGATCATTCAATGCATTCTCCACTTTGATAGAGCTTCAACACCATACTTATTAGAGCCCGCATAGGAATACCAGTGGATGCATATAAATGAAGATCATGACCTCCTGACTGACAATGCCCAACACATGACACATTTTCATTCCATTTTAGAGATGTCAGAGATAACTTCCCAATAAGAAGGATTCGCTAAAAGATTAAATGCTGAACTCCAGGCAACTTCTGATAGGATCTAAAGAAAAAGCCTCTTTACTTTCTTCACAATTCATCGACTAAACATGAACAAGGGATTTCATTGAAGACTCTCATTTTATTGTCTCAAAATGTGCATAACTTCAATCTAAGTTTCCAATATCGAAAAAATATCTTACTGCGATGAATTTTTGATCGGATCTTTTCATAGACCCGCTCTGATACCATGTTAGTTTTATGATCAGATATGAAATAAATCAGAAAATGCAACACATAAGACAATGAACACCACAAGATACCCTGGGAAAACCCTCCAAACTCGAGGGAAAAAACCCAACAAATATATCTCTTATATATTTAGGAATAAGAGAAAAAAACTGCTTACAACTCAGGCCCAACACAAGGTTGAATTTGATACAATATACAAAAAAAATCTCTCCTAGATGCATGGATACAAAATAGACATGTTTCTCCTTGATATCGATTTGCTGCATCAATATAATGATCTGTTGCTCTAGATAATGATCAACTGCATCAATATAATGATCTGTTGCTCTAGATAATGATCTGTTGTTCCAAATAATGATTTGTTGCTCAAGATCATGACCCGATGCTCAAGTGTGAACTTCTTCAAGGAGTGTGAATATGATGAATGAACTTGATGATCAAATGAGAGATCATCACCTTGTATTTATACAAAAAAAAATGTCTCTTCATGTAGGCCGGCCTCCTTAAGGAATAATAATAATAATTAAATGAATCTTCCACATTAAGGAAGTCGGCCATAATAAATAATAAATATTGTTTCTTTTTGTTATATTATATTATAAGTGAAGTGCTCCTTCATATGTTTGCATATCGATATTGTATAAATTGAATAGTCGTTTAGGCTATATTCAATTTATCTCCAAATCAAGGCTGGAATATATTGACCGAAGCTGAACATCAGCAATAAGGGTAGAGTGAGAAAACTTGTAAAACAAAAGGCTACAAAAATGATAAGGGATTAAGAGAGAAAGGACCAAAGGGACATGAAACATAACAAAAGACTAAGAGGGAGAGTAGGGAGGAACTTTCAAAACACAATAAAATAAAAGAACTTACTTCTTTGATAATTGGCCATAATTGAATTAATCAGATAAAACTTCTCATTTTTGGGAAGGATACTAAGGAAGCATTAGAATATTTATTTGTTTCAGATTCAACATGGAGGAGCCTAAAGATAAGGGATAAGTAGATAAGACTATGGCTTCATTGGAACCTTAAGGAATGAAGCCTTGGAATGGTTGTGAAAGAGATACCTCTACATAATAAAGAATGGATTGATTAAATATTAACCTCTTGAATAATTTATAATCTATAGATGTCTCCTCTAAGATTCAATAAAATGCATGAGATGTTATAATAGAAAAAATAAGATTGTAAATGAGTATGATTAAAACTTCAAGAGTGGTTAAAAAAATCGAGAAACCTCTCCTAGAAAAAAATAAAATTGAATGGTTCATCTTTGGATTGCTAGTTGTGATTATGGTAGAATTATATGGAATAATACTCAATCTATATATAAATGCAATGGAGTTAGCTTCAAGGATTGATGCACAATTCTAGAGGAGAAATACTAAAACTAATGAACAATTAGAGAGAATTTGTGGTAAGAATTATAGTTAAGACTTAGACAAGAGATATTTGTGAAAGGAGAAGGTCGTAGGGGGTCTTCATCACTTCATACAAAGAGTTTTTGATATGATTACTATGCAAATGAATGGAATTTTTAGAATGAATGCCTAGTTATTGAAGGATACATAAGGGCTATGACATTAAGAGTGGAGTTTCAAAGGTAGGTCAAATAGAGTGGTATATTTTTTGTGAAAAATAGGATAGACATATATAAAATGACTACCCAATGGTTCAAGATAGGGATCATAAGATTAAATATGAAGATGTGAGTTGTGAGGATAAAAAAATCATTTTATATTGAGAGAGAATCCTATAGTTGTAACTAGGATATGAGGATACATTCTTACCTAGAGGTTAAAGGATCATGAACAAGGTCGTAGATAAGAAACACTACATTCAAACCCCATTATGCACCAAAACTAGAAGAAGACATCAATTAGAAAGAAGAATCTTATAGAGGACAATACCTACAATGAGAAGATAAGTAGTTGTAGGTGAGGTCAATGTCAAAGGAGAGAAACTATGTAGAGAAATCAAACATTACACAAATGAATGTAATGGTTAAAGAAAGAAAGATTGTAGGTTTTATGATGAGAACTCCCATGATTGTTTAGGTGTCCAAGAGAAAATCAATACCATAGAAATGGACAAGGTTTGATAGGTAATAAGAGAATAATTTTTAAGACCAAATTTCACAAAGGGGTCAATAATTTAATGATAATTTTGAAGAAAGATCCACATAATTCTAGATGATTCCAAAATACTGAGGCAAAGAATAAGGAGTTAGAAGACACCTCTCTCACCAAGGAGTAGAGTTTAGAAAAAGATATCAAGAAAAGAAGGAAATGTTGTAGATAAAATCTATAAATAAGTATAAAACAAAAAAAAATGACAACAAAGCAATAGTAGTCACCAAAAAAGGGATTGACATTGAAAAATATAGTTTTGGGAAGATCTAAATGAAGATGAGTACCCTACAAAAGAAAAACATGAACTCGGGAGAAACATCTAAGCAAACCATTACACAAGAGTATAAAGAAGAAGAGTATTGCAAGGCTTTTTTTTCACAAAAAGAAGTGCAAATATTGAAAGAATTGGAAAATATTGTTGAAGAATATATAGTATAAAAACTAAAATTAAATGGAAGAAGAGTCCCATTTTGGTTGAGCTTAAGATAAACAACTAATAGTTGAGGAAGGTGTTGGGAGACTTAGGTGCAAATGCCAAAATTATGCAATAAATAAACTTGGGAGAATTTTAGGAAACCAACACTACATAAGACCCCATATTACATATTTTTGGTTAATGGAACCTCTAGAAGTTCCATAGGGACATAGTGGAATGTGAAAGTGAACCTTTTAGAGATTTAGTAAAGAGTAGACTTTAAGGTCATTGCCATGAAAGGAGCATTTGATTCTTTTACTATTTTTTTTTTTAATTTAAAATATTTTATAGATTGTAAAGGGATTTTTTAATTTCAAAGATAAATTATCTTCTATGGAGAAGAATATATAGTACATATACCTCTATACATGGAAATTAAATGAGCAAACATTGAAGAAATATCCCAAGAAGAAGATATAAGAAGATGTACTTAGGGGAATATATTCACCTAGGAATCTACCTAAGATTGATATAGATAAAGAAATAAAGTTAGAATGGAAAATACAAGTGAAGGTGATGTATCTATCATGGATTTTGAGGATTTGGGAGAAGCTTGGATCTTAGATTAAATAGAAAGATCACTAAAATCCTTAGTACCATGAGAGTGTACAACATCAGAACATTTGAGAAAGTAGTATTAGAGGATATCATAGAAGTTCAAGAGTTACCACAAAACAATAGGTCTTTTCATATTAAGAACATGATCTCCCACATCAAACTCCCAAGATACTTAGGAATAAGGTACCTTCCTGGATACCTTGAATAGGTGGAGATAATTTTTGAAAGAGATGATCTAAGGATGCAATCCTTCGATCAAAAATTGGTGGTTAGGAAAGATGATGGTGGTATGCACAAACCAAATATCCCATGTGGGATTCATTGATAATATTAATAAATAATAAATGTTTGACTAATGAAAGTGATTGTGTTAATACTCTAGAATTGTGTTGTACATCTAACCTATGCAAAAATATAAAAAAATGCATTAAAATTTGGTATGCATTGAGGGAGTATGATGAAAAATTCCACATACAATTATTTTATTGGACTCTAGCCCTATTGCGAAAACATGGCAAATCAATTATGATAAGACAAACAAAATTAAAAGTTAGACCACGGTACAATAATTTTTTCGTATAACATTTAGATTATGGGTTCCAAACAAATAATTTCATAATATAATCTAAAGGATAAATGTGTTGGAAGGTTGGAGAGATTGCTGAAAGTTGGCAACATGAGCATGAGGAACAAGAAAAGGTAAATAATGATGTGTTGCAGTGTTACCACTAATGTCAAAATTGTAACTTATATGAATATTTTGGTTGTAGACCATTTTGATTAGTTCTAACAGGTTTTTGAGTTGTTGAGGAAGACATTTTTACATAGTGGTTTGGTCCGGTAAAGATGGTTGTAATGGGAAATTGAGTAAGTGTCAATACGGCTAATTTAGTGTAATGGTGCACCATTTTTTGGGTTCGCACTGGTTTGCAAATGAAGGTTTCACTTTGCGCTTCTAACATAATTTTTGTGGATGTTCAATGTATATGATTCCAAGTTTTTATCATTTTTTGACAAGTGGATTGGAAGTTATTAGTAACTGAAGTTCGGCCTAGAAAATTATAGTTATTCTCTATGTGATGCATTTGAGTGGGAGATTTTGCACTCCTTTGCGGATGAGTATTTGGCTTTGTGCTTTTCAGGATAAGTTTCCAGATGGCAGTAGAGTATGAATTCAAGTTGAAATCAAGTTTTGATGTCCACATGTCAAGATGTGGATACACAATTGAAGGTTTTTACTTTAAGGTCTTATGTTGTGCCAACCTAACACGTTTGATGTTGTGCAAAGGTTGTCTTATGTGGGATCTATTATAGGTCCATGCCGACCTATTTTGAGTTGTTTTTAGTTTTGAATCTTGGCATGAGATATGTATGAAAGTTTTAAAGCCGACAAGTTATATTTTGGGCATTACATCTAATTAGGCTGACCTAATTGATGTTAAGGTTGATGCATATATATATGTTGGATCCTTTTGGTTTTTTGATGAATGAGATGAATATATGATGTGTATTGCGAAGCTCCTACATGTGAATATTATCAAAGCAATGTGAATGTAAGTTGTGAATGTTGAGTAGAATATTGAAGTGATGAAAATGTAAAGGAAAGAAAAGTGTTAGATCCAAATAAAATGAAGTGTATAAAGTCATTTTATTGAGCTTCATTGGAATTGTATTGCATGCATATGAAAGATGCAATTGTAACAGTTCAAAATAGATTGTGAGCCACAATCCCTCTTTTATCTTTTTCTTTGTGGGAAGTGAGTTCACTTGGACAATGAGTCCACCTGTATTGAGGACTTCTATAAATATACTATAACCACTTATAATATATTGTGACTGATCCTCACTTTGGTTTTTCCACGTAAAAATCTTGGTGTTCATGTGTTATGTGATGTTGTCGACGTTTCATGATTTCTTTCTTTACTACAGTTGAATATGCTTTGGTAATTGGATGTTTAATGTTTGAATGGTTTAAGAGAACCTTTAAGTATTTTGGGTGTTCAACAAAGGATGTTATAAATGTACTTGTTGAAGAGGTAAGAGAAAAATTTAAAGAAAAGAAAGAGGCACGATGTTTGGAAAATGATAGTGGATAGATAAAACTAATGTGCTAATTTAGATAACATGTAAAGTAAAGAAATCAAAAGAAGTGCACTTTGAAGAGGAGAATAAAAAATGAGGAAGAAGGGAAAATTGGAGTAGAATAAGAAAAACAATATTATTGCAAACCCCTTAAAATCAAGGGAGAAAATATAGTGCATGAGGGGACACCCAAGATAACAAAATTTGTAGAGTAACAACAAGAAAAAAAAATGATGAAATTAGTAGAATATGAAGATATTTTCTTGAGGATATTTATCAACCTAAAGGCATCAAAGAGGAAGAAAGGGCACCATGACATCTAAATCCAAACATGAAATCCATTTTAAAGAAATAATTGGATAAAACGATAGGAGGTAGTATTGTAAAGAAATAATTGGATAAAATGATAAGAGGTATTATTATTAAGCTTGTTGAAGGTGCATAATGGATTAAACCTATGGTAATCGACTAGAAAAAGACTAGTGAAATCATAATTTGTTTGATTTTATGGAATTGAATAAGGCATGTGTACATGGTCCCTTCACTACCTGATGTATAAAGGAAGTGTTGGATTTATGGTAAGTAGGGAGGTATACTCCTTTATTGGCGGGTTCTCAATTTATCATCAAGTTAAAATTAAAGAGGACAAACCCAAAACAACTTTCCTACCAAATGGAGATCTTTTATGTATATGGTAATGTTATTTGGACTAAAAAATGCACCTATAGTGTTTAGCAGAATCATAGTGTTGTGTCTTGCATAGACACCCCATTGAAAATGAGGACCCCATTTTTTATTTTTTCTTTCCTTAGGTGGTTTTCCTTTTAGGGTGAATAAAAGGGCTCGATCGTTAAATTTGAGGTCATTTATAGAATTTTGGCATATTTTATGAGATTGAGGAGATTTTGGGGTCATGTAGATCGGTTTGGATTCTCAATAGTGTTCTCTAAAGTGTGAAATACCCTTAACAAGGTTTTACTTGTTAATTCTATCTCTATTGCAGAAATCCAACCCTCATGTGGATAAGGTTGAATGGGCATCAAATTCTTGCAAGGTTAGGTCATGGTCATTTCTCCACAATAGATATCTAATGGTTGACATTTCACAATGTTCTATGGAGTGCTTGCCACTCTATCATTGAATGCGTGTTTGTGGTGTTTATAATTCAAGGGTATAAGTTATTTCATTGGAATTCTTATGTCATTTTGCGATCAATTCAGGAGCTTCTTGCAATCTTGTTGCTTGTTGCTATAGGACCTGCTTCTAGATTGATACATTTTTAAATTTCCTTCTTGCAACCAGGTATGGATCTATTCCTTTCATGTTTATTTTCCTTTGAGATTGAATGGTGTGGGTAATTTCAACTTAGGTCAAACTGTGTTTTAAATTTTGAGGAAATTTTTTCTATTAATTATTTAAATCTAAATATTAGATGTCGATCCTAGGCGAGGTCACAAGGTAAGTGGTATAAAATGAGGATTGAATTTGTTGTTTAGTAATTATGTCATTATGATGCCCTATGTGTGGTGGTTTCATGGTCATTGTGACAACCTTAGGTTTAGGGTTTGTGTTTTTGTGATCATTCTAGTTTAAACCTAACTGTATTTTGAAGGAAAAGTTGATATAATCTAAGATCTAATGTGAGAGTTTTGTTACGGTTTAATTGGTCTTCTATAAATGATTGCAAATCATTAATGTCTTGCAAGTTATTGTAGTAATTTGTGATGTATTTTCTATTATGCATAAATTTTTCTTGTATGCCTCATGTCTTGTTTTATTTTAGGATTCTGCTGCTTTATTTTCCACTAAAATTTTAAACTTTTAAAATATCAAAAGGTTGCATATATTGCTAATTGTGTGGATCCTTATCTCATTCGCTCAAGGTCAGTATGTCCTCATGGTTCTGTGTCTTTTTATTTTCAATTACTTCATGGTTTTGAATTATTGGTGCAAATATTTCTAAATTGCAATAATTTAGGGGTAGTATGGATTTGTCCGTGACCCCGAGTTTTCTCCACAACATCCTGGTCAAGTTTTTTTTTCTCGCAACTACTTTTTAATTTAGATTTCTCCTAGACATTTTTTTTTGTGCAAATATTTATTAGTCATCTGAACATGTTTGTTTCTCCCACAATTGTAATCTTCACTTCATTTTTCCACAATTGATTTAAATTTGAAGTGTTGCAAAGAATGTTTTAAAGGATCTTTGGATTTTTTTTGCAAGGGTGATTGCATAAGATTTACCCAAAGGTTTTTTCTATCCCAAATCTCTGCAATGGAGTGGTGAGTAAGGAATATGTTAATTTTATGGGAAATTTATACAGGTTTTGTGGATTTTAATCATGCACAAGGAATTGTGGGGGTTTTAATGAATTGGGATTTTTATGAAAGCTATAATATATTTAGAAATAATTAAAATTTGCATGTTGTCTTAGTGTGAAATTATGATAGAATATTTATCAAGTTTTTTATGTAAGGTTAAATGACAAGGGTAGTAGAGTGAAGTTTGAGTTTAAAGGGGTTTACCTTGAAACCAAAATCACTTCTTCTTGGAATATTGTTGGGGATAATGACCTCAAGCACATTGATATGGATGATTTAAAATAAATTATGTTTGGAAATAGCCCCATTCCCAATGGTAAAAATATATTATAAAATGGAATTTTTCATGTTGTTAGGTTCCCCACTTTAGTTCAATGCCTAGACCTAATCGTGGAATGTATGGATAATTATGATGAGGATTCTAAAAATATAATAACTCCAAATGGAAGGGGGTTAGTTGAATTGTCAAGTGCAAGAATTAAATAATCTTTTGGTATCCCATTCCACTCAATAATGACCTTGGTTACTAGAGAACAAGATAAGAAGATATTTGAAGAAGGACTTGAGAAATATATGAATATTGTGCATGACCTTTGGGTAAAGAATCCTAGTTCCTTTGCTATGAAATTACCTAATCACATGTACAAGAGTGAATTTATTCTTGAGATTAATGATTTGGAAACTCTTTTGAGTAGAGTTATGCGTTTGTGTTTAACTACAACTTTTAAAAATTGGATATTTCAAAAGATGTTCTTAGAGGAACTAAGAAGATTCATTGAAAAAAATTAACTAGTAACACGACTCATTACCAATTTTCCATGGATGAAAACTCAAATTTCAAGATGACATCCTATATAGTTTACCTATTGGTTAGAAATTTCAGATATAGAGGGTTGTCATCTCTTGGCCTTATTGATAATGGCCCTTTCCACTATAAAGTTTATGATTTTTATTCAAAATTGCAAATGAATAATGTAATGAACCATTATAAGAGGGTGAATGATTACTTCACTATTTACATTGGAAGGACGTTACAAGGAAATTTGAATATAAGGTTATCTTCCTCAACTATGGGTCTTATCAAAAAAATTGGTTATTGGTTCGTCCAGTTTTCCAAATTCACTTATTTCAGGATAAAAGGATTCTTAGGTGCCTTGTACAAACTTCCTAAGTACCTTATCAACACGATGGTACTCCTTGAGTTTACTAGATAAATTTGAATTTCTAATAAAATACTCAAAGGTATGGATACAATTTGAGTGCCTTATCCCATTTTAGTTGTCAATGGATTGTATGACCACAATATTTTTTTGAGTGTAGTGTGAGGTGTTGGGGGTGAATCAGTATAAGACTATCTTTTCTTTATCAAATTAAAAACTATAATCAATTTAAATATACAATGTAAGTAAGTAAGAAGACAAGAGAAATACTTGAGGATTATGTAGGAATCCTTGTAGGATAAAACTATAGAAAAAGGTTTCTTTATATAAAAATCTCTTACAAATTTTGTATGCACCGACCTACTAGAGACACCAATCCCCAACACTTGAGCACCAAATCAATATGAGACAAAAATCTCGTTCAATAAGAGGCACCAACCTCTCCAATATGAGGCACCAACCTCAATATGAGACACCAACTTGTTGGTAGATAAATAAATTTTCTCCTTAATAATTTTCCTTCCAAAATCTACCTTTAACGATCTTTTATATTTTTTTGCTCCTTAAATTTGATTTTTATTTTATCATATCTCTTTTATTTACACTCACATCTTATCCATACTACACACTTTATTTATATTTTCACAAAGGAGGGTGACTTCTTAAATATATGTTTTTCTTGACAAAGTGAGACGAACCTTAATTATTTTATACCACTTCAAAGTGACCTTTCACTTCAAAATTAGGTGCTCCATTAAGGGCTAACCCTTATAAATAAATAAATTTAAATATTTTTTATTTCCTTTTTGGGTGCCACTATGAGGGGGTCAACACAATGTGAAATGATTTAATTTTTAATTTTTAAACATCAAGAGGAGGGCATTAAAATTAGACTTCAAATTTGATTTATTGCAGTTTTGTAGAGAAAATATTGCCCTTGAAATGAGGTGAATTGAAAATCATGATAATGTAATAAGATTTACATCCCCATTCACCTTTGACATCAATGGAAATAATTCTAACACAAATATATAGAAAAAAAATATTAGACACAACCCCACTAGACAAATCTATTATAGAAAATAATTAGTAAGGATTCCATTAGGTATCCTTCATAGTACAAAGTTCACATTACACATGCAACTTGGTATAAGAAATTATAGGTCTGAAGACACACTATATGTTTTTACTTCCACTATTTTGGGTACCATGTGAAGTGTAGATTATAAAAAATAATGTGTTAAAACCTATAATTCTCATACCCAAACACGCTATCATGAAATGACGTTATTTGAAATGGAGACCTATATATGTATAGTTACAAATTTCTGATGAAAAATAAGAGGTTTCAAAATGTGTTGTATTTCAAAACACACTATTTTTTAACATGCAATTCATAATGTACCCATCCCATGTGTTTTTAAATTATGTATATCTAGGTCTCATTTCAAATAGAAATGCCATTGTTCTTGTTATTGAGAAAATTAAATATACTTTTCCATAGTAGAGGTTACAAAATATGGTGTGTTTTAGGTACCATGTGAAGTGTAACTTACAAATCATTATGATTTTTGAAACCTACAATTTGTCATACACAAACTCACTATCATGAAATAATATTGTTATTTGAAATGCGGACCTAAATATGTATAGTTATGAATTTCTTATGAGAGATAGGACGTTTCGAAACATGACATGTTTCAAAACACACTTTTTAACCTAAATTTGATGTCATCTATGCTTAGTAAAATTGTAATTTTAGTCCAAATTCAAAAAAACACTGTGTTTTGCAACACCATTTTTTCAGGCGTATTCCATGTTTTAGGATTATTCCAAGCTTTTTATGTATGTCATTCGTGCATGATTTAGTTCTCGACACTTTGGATTATTGTTAATTTAATATTGTTGTTGAAGGTATTTTATTTTAAGTGGTGACATACACTTAATCCATGTGAACTTGTGTAAATTTAAAATGTAACTCTAGTAGAGATTAGAAAAAAACATGTTTTCCAACATGAAATTTGTTTTACACAATTATTCCATGTTTTTCATTTATCCTTGCAAGCTTTTTTTATGGATACTATTGTGTGAGATTTATTTAATATTTGATTTGAAAGGAATTCATTCTCACTAGTGACATACATTTATTCAATGTTTTATATGTTGAGTTAAAATGGAAGTTTAATGTAGATTCATAAAAATACATTGTGTTTTGAAACATAATATTTTCTTATGTTTATGTCATGTTTTGTCATTTAATGTTGTGGGATTACTTTCTTGGTAGTTTGGATTGTTATTTATTTAATCTTTCTTTGGAAGGAATTTTATTCTCATTGGTGAAATTTACACTCATTCCATGTCTTTTATGTTTAGTCACAATGTAATTTTAGTGCAGATTCAAAAACACGTCTTGTTTTTTAACACAATATTTTCTTTTGTCGGGTCTATGCCATGTTTTATGATTTATCATTGTAGTCTTATATTCCTGATAGTTTGGGTTGGTTTTTATTTAATATTTCTCTCAAACAATTTTTTTTTATTGGTTAAAAGGGTAAGTGCACCAAGATGGTTCCCAAAAAGGGGACTTAAGTGGACAATTTTTTCCTAAAATCAGGAAATATTGACATTGGACGTGAAATTGAGGATACTTAGACTCAAAATTTTGAGATGGAACAAAAAGAAGGATTCAAGTGCTCCGAGGCTACTTTCTAAACTACTAATTTATTTTGAAAATGATTGAGATTAAGAGGTTCAAATGAGGGACGTACACAAATTGGTGTTGTTTTTGTCAAAAAAACATAACATAGCAACTCTTGTACGACCCTCATACGGTGATTTTTTTTTTAGTATTTTTAAAATCACAACGGTCAGAAGTTAGCTAATAGTATGTAGTTGATTCATGATTTCTCTAATAATTTTTTAATGAATATTTGGTTTTTTACTAATTTGCGAAGTGGACATATCCTGAAAATAGAATTTTGGTTGTGCTACACCTACAAATTTTGGAAACTAATTGATTTGTTTTTTTAATTTTTTTTAATAATTTTGTAGAATGGAGTCTAGTTTCTAAAAATGTAATTTATTTGAAAAATTGATGAACGGTTAATTTATAACGAAAAAAATACCAAATACTGCTTTTTGGAAAAAAAGAGACATACAGATAAAATAAATTATGGATGAAACACTTAACATTTTTAGAAAGTGAAAAAAATTACATCGTTGGATACCTAAGAGATAACCCAACATTACCCATGTGCTCGATTTTTTTGATATTGAGCCACATGTAATTCGGACGGTGAGCACGAACTCGATTATGAGAAATATGGTATATTTTTTAAAAACACGTCTTTGGTCGTTGGGAATGCCCTCCAAACCTTTGGGTTGGTATTCCAAGGAAAATACCAAGCTTAAAGTTCAATAATTCCCAAAGCAAGATATAACGCGAGCGCATTATAACACGCTTGCGTTATATCTCACTTTTGACATGGTTTTTGCTTCTGCAGGGAACATGTCTACTAGCACATAATGTGAGTGCATTATAATGAGCTTACGTCATGTCTTACTTTATGTTAAATGCTAATATATTAATGTATGCTGATATATTTTTATGTACATGTATGTATGTATGTATGCTTGTATGGATGTAAGATTATATGTACATATGTATTATGCTTGTATGCATGCATTTATGTATGTCTTTAGATGAAGAGAGAATTTAGAGAGAGTCTAGAGAGATGGAGAGGGGGTCAAAGTGAGAGTTTAAGAGAGAGGGAGTGGGAGAGAAGGGGTTGGATTGAGGGGGACTTAGCTAGGTAGGGTGGGAGGGATAGAGGGAGAGAGAGAGAGAGAGGGAGGGAGAGGGAGAGAGAGAGAGAGGGGGGTGGGAGAGAGAGAATTGAGGGAGAGGGAGAGAGAGAGAGACAAAGAGAAAGAGAGGGTTATGTAGGTAGGGTGCGAAAGGGAGAGACTTGAGAATGTGAGAGGGAGAGACTCGAGAGTGTGAGGGGGGTGAGAGGGAGAGACTTGAGAGATAGGTAGTGAGAGGGAGTGTGAGAGAGAGGGAGTGTGAGAGAGAGGGAGTGTGAGAGAGATGGAGTGGGAGAGAGAGGGAGTGTGAGTGAGAGACCCGAGAGAGGGAGAGGGTGTGAGAGGGAGTTACCTGATAGAGGTATAGGAAGAGGGGGGTGGAGTGAGAGGGACTTATCTAGGTAGGGTTGGAGGGATAGATAGAGAGAGGGGAAAGAGACAAAGAGAGAGTTACCTAGGTAGGTTGTCAGAGAGAGAGACCTTAAAGAGAGAGGGGGTGCGAGGAAGAAACATGAGAGAGAGGGAGAGAGAG
>CM021100.1:735303155-735410044 GCA_007115665.2 Sequoiadendron giganteum | reverse complement strand
TAAGGGTTGAGGGTTGAGTGTTGAGGGTTGAAATATTATCTTTCTCCCACTCTCACTATCTCTCTCTCCCTCTCTATCTCCCACTCTCCCCCTCTCTCCCTCCCTCTATCTCCCACTCTCTCCCACTCTCTTGGTCTCCCACTCTCCACTTCTCCCCTTCTCCCACTCTCTCTTTCTCCCACTCTCCCCCACTCTCCCTCCCTCTCTATCTCCCACTCTCCCATTCTCTCCCTCCCAATCTCTCTTTCTACCACTCTCCCACACTCTCTCCCACTCTCACCATCTCTCCCTCCCTCTCCATCTACCACTCTCCACTTCTCCCCTTCTCCCACTCTCACCATCTCTCCCTCCCTCTCTATCTTCCACTCTTCGCTTCTCCCCTTCTCCCAATCTCACCATATATCCCTCCCTCTCTATCTCCCACTCCCCCCTCTCTCCCTCCCACTCTATCTTTCTCCCACTCTCACCCTCTCTCCCTCCCTCTCTATCTCCCACTCTCTCCCACTCTCTCGGTCTCCCACTCTCTGCTTCTCCCCTTCTCCCACTCTCTCTTTCTCCACCTCTCCCCCTCTCCCCCTCCCTCTTTATCTCCCACTCTTCCCCTCTCTCCCTCCCACTCTCTACCTCTCTCCCTCCCGCTCTCTCTTTCTCCCACTCTCCCCTTCTCCCTCCATCTCTATCTCCCACTCTCCACCTCTCTCCCTCCCACTCTCTCAAAAACTCCTATACTCTCAAAAATACACTAAGAAAACCAAATTTCACATAACGCGCTCGCGTTATAACACATGTGCGTTATAACACGTGTGCATTATAATGCGAGCACATTTTTTACTCCACTAAAACGGTAAAAAACTTGATATACCCGTGATTTGAAGGCCCACAGTCTGCATATTCCCCTGGTTCTGCGCGTGCTCTAACAAAAAATAGATTTTTGATGATGTTGTGAAGTGTGCAGACATATTTTTCACATTCCATCACCTTTTCCATGATCTTTTTACCACCTTTGCATGAAATAGTAGAGTTTCCACATTGAAAGACATATAATATCAATTGAAGTTTGAATTCCATTGAAAACTGATATACAATTGAAGTGTGGAAGGGAACAAGCTTTTGAACAAGTCAAATTGTTGTGGAGTTTGAAGAAAGAAGAAGCTAAGGCTACATAATTGGGTTGAACTCCTCCATTTGAAAGTCTGGTTTTTAAGGTATGTGAAGTCTTTACACATTTTCTTTCATTCTATTATGGATTTCTTTCATTTTTGTTTGTCATTATAATCTTAGGTTGTCAATGCACATTTTAAATTACCAAATTATATAGACAATTATATACACTTGCCAATTACCATTTTACACTTGCCAATTATAGAAATTCAGAACCATTCACCAAAATTCATCCTTTAAGACAACTCCAAGCCTCTCCCATTCCTCTGAAGGGTCCAAACACCTTCCAATACCTCTACACAAACTGATGTAGTACAAAGGAAGAAATCAACACATTTCTTTACACACTTATTCAATTATATTTCCCTTCACAAAACATTTGATTCGCATACTCAAATTAGCATTAAGAGTTCCCAATTCCTTAAGGACCTTCAAAACACCTTGAAAATATTGAAAATAACTGATTACAATCAACTAGGTTCCTCAAAAAATCAACCAATGATTATGTCATTCAAAATTTGTCTTAAATCTTCCATAATGGTACCATTGTTTACAAACACAAACTATAATTCTTAAGGCACAACCAAACCATTATTTGCTTAATAAATCTTTGTTTGAGTTAGTACAAAAAAAATGAAACCTTTCAGAAGTCTGCCCTTACACAAAAACTTAGTTCCTTTGTTCACTGTCCACATTACTAGTAGCCAAGCATCTACAAACTGTCACATGTATCTCCCAAACCATGCACACACTTCAAACTGCGATACTCATTTTTGATGCAGAGTTAGAGGACCCAAAACCATTGAAGATGTCAAATTGCCTTCAAGAGCCATCTAAGAAGATTGAAAAGGCGTAATGGACCAATCCCAACACTCCTCCAAGCTGGACAACAAAAAAAACATTATTTCCCAAATTTCACCCTTGGAATCTAGTTACTGTGCAAAACTAGTTTTGGGCCCTTAACTCCAAAAATTTCAAAAACAACAGGAAAATAAAAGAATGATTGTAGCACCAATTTTAGAGTTGCAAGACATACCTTAACTCATCACATGACTCCTTTGGGACAACATTAAGAAAACTGACCTTTTTCACTATTTTAGGCCTCCAAGTAGGCCAATTTTATGAAGGAACTACCCTTAGATCTTCACACCAGACTTCCAAACCCAAAAAAATATTTAATTAGGTCTCAAAAAAAGATAATTTCTAGGTCTTAGGACCTTACCCGCTCAACTAGGCTTCAAATACAAAAACTCCCATTTTTCAATGCAAAGAGGGATGGTTTATAGATACTCCTATACTCGAGCCTTCCCAGACCATTCCAAAGCATCAAACATCTTCAAAATACCCTGCACAAGGTCAAAATTTCATTACATAGACCACTCCTTCAACACTTTTTTAGGAACTAATATTCATCTCATTACCATGGTACATATAAAATTATCCACCATGCCGAAGAAAAAGACAAAGAGGAAACTAACAGACGAAGAGAACAAAACCTTGAAATAAAAGGAGAGAGTTTGAGTGGCGGCATATCGTGAAAAGAAGAAATTGGAAACAATTGATGAAAACAACTCGATTGTAGAGGAACCTCAACCATCAAAAAGAGAATGGGAATTGGCATGACAACAAGCACGAATGTGAAAGCATCACCGTAAGAGAGATTCAAATACCGTAGTTGGAGACACACCCTCTACGAAAAGTGAATATGAAGGGACACCATTAAGCACAAGTGAATATGGAGGGAAACCATTTAGCACAAGTGAATATGGATGGACACCATCTATTGCAAGTGAATATGGAGGGACACCATTTATCGCAAGTGAATATTGTTGGACACCATCCAACACATCTCAAGTTGAGAGTACATCATCACTCGAAATTGATGAAGAAGGTATGCCATCATTCCCATGTGAACCTCAAGGTATGTCTTCTTCTCCATCCTCGATCGAAGGTATGCAATCTAGCCCACCTCAATTAAATATTGATGAAATTCCTAATGTTGAGATGTATGTACCTAGGATAACAGCACCAAGAATTTTGTGTAGAAAGCCAAAGTATTTGATTAATATTGATGATGAGATTTTGCAGCACATGGAATGTAAGATTTCAACATGCACATGTAGAAGATATGCTGATAAGATTTGGGAATGATTCTTTGAAAGGCTAAATGAGACTACAAAATGTCAACTATTTGTTGAAATGATGCGGGGTGTAAAGTATAGGAACATCATGAAGAATCTTGGGTTGAGAACATCGAATGCATCGAGTGAAGACACTATTGTGAAGAATCTAATGGATGCTTATGAGAGTGTGGGTAAGACCTCATGCTCAAAGGATAGTAATGTCACTTGATTTTTCATTACATCGCCTTTGGTAAGTTGTCAAACAAAGAGAGCTCGTCTAATGAAAAAGACTAGTGAAAAAACGAGAATTAGTAGAAAAACTTTATCAAGAGCCATTCAAAGGCAGAAAATAATTGAGGGCAATGATACAAATGAATTATGGGCATTCTCAGGCAGACTGTCATGAAAAGATAAAGAAGTTGTCGAAGCCTTGAGAACACTAATTGAAGAGTATTGGAAGAATAACACAAGGCCATCTTCGAATCAAAGGGATGTGGTAAGAAGGAGAATTGGTAGTCGGAATCGTGAGCCACATCCAAAGCTTTTTTGGGATATGACTCAAACCCAATTTTTTCGGAAATTTGAAAATGATTATCCTCATATTAGTATTTCTCAAAGATTTTTTGAACTACTTGAACCTTTTTATGTCAAGATAAATCACACACACACTACTTGTTGTTGTAGACTACATATTGAATTTTCTAACCATACGATGTTTATCGTTCTATATGTTTAGATTTGCATACTAACGATGTTTTGTAGGATTGTGGCATAGAAGCCCCACCAAAATCTTCAAGAGAGTTCTTATCAATTTTTTTATGTGAAATAGAGGATGGCTAGATATTCTATAGGACAACATGCTTGGATGGTTCATGCGAGTGTCGCGGTGGCTTCCAGCGTATGCCAGTATGTCAACATATGGAAAACACAAATGAGGTGGGACGAAAACTAGTAGAGTTCGGGAAGTATAAAACAGTGGCATATGCTACAAAAAATGGGTCTCAAGCAAAAAGGTGTGATTTGGTTATTGAGAATATTCTAGTGCACAAATTTATGACCACATTTCATGACAGTATACTATTTGAGTATGCAATGCATACCCATAGAGCCTGATGGTTGGACACGTAGTTCAAGATATGCAAGGACACCTTTCCAATTGGAAGCATAGTATATATGGTTGACTTTGCAAAGAAATACACTCTATAGCCACAACATGAGGTGTAGTCACAGTATTACAACTCCACACAAGTTTCTATATTTGTGCACATAGCATTCATTCATGCATCTGATAGTATAGATGAGCAAAGGAATGTATTGAGGGAGTTGTTATGCCTTGCATAACCACCCCATCTTTTGCCTTGGTCAAAATGGGTCCCCCTTTGTGTTTTTTTGTACTTAGTTATTTTTGAAACAAAGTTTGGAGTCTAGTTTTGCCAATACTTTGTTTTTCTTTGGTTTGTCTGTCGAAATCAGAACCGGAGATGAATCGGGTTCTGAAAGTTATTTTGAGGCTTGTTTTTGGTTCTATCCCGACAGTCTTTTCTTTGCCTTTGTTTTTGGTCTTCGACGGAACTGGAGCCAGAGTGGGAATTGGGATGGTTGTTATCAAAATTTGCAAAATCAAATTCTATTCCGATCCCGCCTTCGCTATTTTTTAATTGGTTTTGTCTCGGTTTTTTGTGTTTTGTTTTATTAGGTTGTTTTTTACTTAACTTTTTATTTTTGATTTTGTTTTATTTTTAGTTGTCGGACGCGGAGTTGGAATGGGAATAAGGTTTGGAAATTTTATAAGTTTAAGATCCCGTTTCCATTTTAGTTCCGGCCCCACCAATTTTTGTTGTTGACTTTTTTGGCTGAAGTTGCACTGCAGACCAGTGTTCGTTCTCTTACAGTTTTGACTCTGCCTTTACTACGTTTTAATGCATTAATGGTGGTTGCTGGTGTAGGTAGAAATTCACATATTTTCCTTTATTAAGGGTTAAAGCCGATCATTATTGTTATTATTACAAGTCTGAGAGCGCGAAGAGCAATAGTAGAGTTCGTTTGAGCAAATTGATCGAGATAGAGAAGGGATATTGTGTGTGAATCGATTCAGAAAGTTAGCGTGGCTTTGGTTGCATTTGAGGTAGGTCTTTTATTTTTGTTGTTTGTTTTTTTTATTTGCAGTTGTGTTCATTGTGTTTTTCTTTGTATCTGCTCACGTATTCAATCATTGTGTTCTAAAGCAATTCTATGATCATCGATGTGATTGAATCAATTGGTTCTTTTTTTGGCTTGTTTGTTTTGCTTTAATCCTTGTTGTCTTGTTTGATCATGTCATTTCTTTCTATTTTTGGGCATTGTCACTTTCACGTCTTAATCATTATTGCATCGTGTTGTTTTTGATTTGCAGTAGATTAGATTAGATTAAAGGTTTTTAATGGCGTGAGTTAGATTAAGAATTTACAGTAAGGTAGATTAGAGATTTTACAGTGAGTTAGGGTAGATTAGATTTATTGTTTAAATTAGGGTTTCGTCGCTTGGTTGAATGGCAGGGTTTTAAACCCGTGCCCTAGTTTTATTAGGTTTTTTAGATTAGGGTTTCGTTGGTCTCTGTAATTACTTTAAGTGATTAAAAAAAAGATATCTTAGAAGTGCCATTGATTCCCCATGGTCATATGAGTATGGTATTTTTAAAGCTCCTTTGCCATTTTATAGCGACCTAGGTTTTAATCATGCAGTTATGTTGAAAATGAATAAATTTGATGATGTCATGATTAGCATAGGTGGAGGCGGGATTGGACTGGATTATGGACATAAGAGTTTTGTTTTACAAAGGTTATCGATTCCATTTCTATCTCATTTTTGATTCCGAGTTTTAAAAGGTTTCCTTGAAGTAAATGATAACT
The DNA here is from genome assembly GCA_007115665.2 of Sequoiadendron giganteum. Lineage (NCBI taxonomy): Eukaryota > Viridiplantae > Streptophyta > Pinopsida > Cupressales > Cupressaceae > Sequoiadendron > Sequoiadendron giganteum. Next base: position 735,403,872 of record CM021100.1, on the reverse strand, counting down.
GGGGGAGGCGGGATTAGAACTGATCTTGAACTTAAGAATTTTGTTTGCGAAGGTTATCAGTTCCGTTTTCATCCCGTGTTCGGCTCCGCATATAATGGAAAGTCTTTCTTCAAAGTAACGATGATCAAATCGGAGGCGGAAGCAAAATGGAAATAGAATATGAAAATGAGAATTCAAAGAAAACCAAATCACTTTTTCATTCTGATCCCGATTCCGATAACCTTCCTGACTCCGACTCCGAGCCTGTTTGTTATTAGGTGAAGTTCCTGTATCGGTTTTTGCTCCGAGTCCGCCAGTTTTGTGAAAGAGATTGTTTTGAGATTCTGTCTGGTTCCAACTCTGATGTATGTGTAATAGGTAGGTTTTAAAAGCATGTTTTATGATGATTTATCTAAAGGTCTAATTAGAGGTTTGCTTGCAGGGGAAAGATGATGGAGGAGACTTGGTGATAGATCGGCTTGTAGAAGTTAAAGAAGAAACAAAAGTTGCAGGGAGAGAATTGATCAAAGTAAAAAGTATGAAAGAGTTTGCTGCAGTTGAGTTGGATCGCATCAAATTTGAAGATGATAGGATTGATGGGCTAGATATGGATATGCTACAACAAGTCTTCACCAATTATGATGAGTTCATAGCGGATCCAACTTCACATGCATAAAATCTTGCATGCATGATGTTCTTCTTCCTTGCATGTCACATGAATAATGTTCTTCTTCCTTGCATGTTGCATGCATGCAACACTGATAGTCTTTGAGGGTGCGTGACTTCTTTTTCTTCTATTTTCTATCTTCTATTGTTAGATCAAATTGAATGCATAATGTAAGAAATCAAGATCAAAGTTGATATGAGTTTCCAAGAAAGTTGATTGCTCCTAAAAAGGTGGAAAGCCTAAGATAGAAGTGAAGTTCAAACTTCTTTTGTATATCTATAAATACCAGATGGTTATCACATTGTTAAGGTCGGTTAATTGAGAATTGGATTGGCTTACCTAGTGCTAGGAGATAGAATTTTATAGAGTTTTGCAAAGATACATTGTACCAGATCTTTTTGCAGTTAATAGAATTGCAGGTTTACAAAATATGGAGTTTACATTGAATTGTGTTGTTTGATAAGGTTAATGAGTTATAATCCACCTGAATGCCAGTGATTGTGCTGAAGCATGATATTTTCTTATGTGATGAAAGTCATTAGAAGAAACCAGGTTTAAAGATTATCTTGTTAAATTGTCATTGAATTAAAGTTATTGAAGTCTGTTGATCTATAGTTTTGATGATGAATGAATGTGTGTTGTTTTGAAATCTTGGAAATACTTGTGATATGTGAATAGTGGAATTGAATTAAGCACCAAAGATGTATACGATGGTACAATCATACTGTGGGTTGTGTTATGCTATGGTTTTTGTGATCAGTTAAGAAAACATTCATTGTTAAAAGTATATGTCTGGATATTGGATAAATTTAATTCATACTTACTGGTTTACCCTTTTGTTCTATCTTTTTCTTTTATTTAAAACCCATTGAGTTACAGGAACTATTTTGATAAAAAGAGTCATAGCTTGAATCGTTTGTTACCAGCACAGGCCCCTTGAATATTATAGTTGCATGAACCAATTGAGTGACATCAGATAGTTGAGAACCAACTACTAGGACCTTGGGAGTTAGGCTACTACATGTTGTCTTTCTTTTTTAAGAGAAATAGAGTAGAAATATTCTATTTTAATGTTGTTTGTGTCATTTTAACCATCAACAAAAAATGGCGCTAGAAGGATGGCTTGAAAGGACAAGCTAGCTCATGGAAGATCTTTTTTGCCAGAGGGATATGAGAGGGTTCTTAGATCCTCTACTAATCATGAACTATTCAAAGAACTTCAGACCCTAGTTAGATCAAGACCTCATGCTCGTAGGGTAGAAATACCTACATTACCACCACCGCTTACTCCACCAGGATTTCCACCAATTCCATCCACACCACCACCAAGTAGGCCTTTGTCACCACCAATTCGACCTTTGTCACCACCACCTGCCCAACCAATTCCACCAATGGCTTATTTTGTGGGTAATCCCTCCCCGTTAGGGACTATTCCAGGTGGATTCCATGATTTACCAAAGAACCCAGAGAAGTTCTATCCGAAATACATGCATGGAGAATCAAGAAGTGTAGAGGAACATATACAAGCATTCAAAGATGCCTGCACACGAGCTCAAGTTGCTCTTCAAGATGTGGTATGTAGACTATTTCCTTACTGTTTAGGAGATATGGCATATAATTGGTATCTAAATCTACCCCAAGGATCCATTCTGGGCTGGATAGATTTAGAGAATGCTTTGATTAATCATTTCAGGGTTTATGTGGACCCTACAATACTATATCACCAATTTTCCACTATTAGAAAGGAGTATCATGAATCGTTGCCCTTGTTCAACACTAGGTTCCATAGAATGTATCGTAGGCTACAAGAGCCTTACCTAGTGCCGAAAGCCATGGCCATACATGCATATCTGAGAGCTATTGATCCTTTGATTGGTCTATTCTTACAAATAACTTATCAACCTAATGAGATTGACTCACTCTCTAAGATTTATCATTTGGCTATCAAATTGCAACAACAGACAAATCTACAACCTGGAGGGTTGGGAGTACCTTTTCCTCCAATGAATTATCAGATGCCTAATCCACCATTATACAACACTGTCCCAAGGACATCTTATTCTCATTATGGACCTGTATCTGAGTTGCAAGCTCCACCAACTATGCCTTTCTTTGGCAATAGCATGCACAATACCACACATCAACCTCAAAATCAATCACAACAAGGGGGAGGACCAACCCATGTCCATTCCCCAGCCATAGTTCAAAATGTGCAGAATGATCAAACTGTTCAACTTACAAGTGAAGTAGAGACCTTCAAAAAGACTCTCTCTCAGATGTCAAATGACATGGCACAACTCAGACAAAACCCTCCCAATAATCAAAACCAGAATTACAACAATCAGGGCAATTACTCTAATCAGAACACCAATAGGAACTTTCATAATCAAAACTCCTCAAACCAGAATTATCAAAATCAAAATAGAGGATACAATCAAAGGTTCAATAACAACAACAACAATAGGCAGTGGAACAATGGACCTAACAATGGACGAGTTCCCCATAATTATCAAGTAGGTGAAGAAAGATCAAATACTGCTAATGTTGCTGATTTGAATTTTATGACAAATTGGTGTAGGTTGCATGATACAGCAGCCCATTTTGAGATCAATTGCCCAGAAATGGAGAAGATGGTGAAAATTGCATAGGCTGATGCCCATCCTCAAGCAGGAAATTCTAATCAAGGCAATGGGTCGGCCAACACTGCCATGACTTATGAAACCATTGAAGAAAAGTATCAATTCCCTATGCAAGGGGATAATGAGCCAGAAGAAGATGTCTATGATGCTCAAGCCTTCCAATCTAAGGGTGGTCACTTTCTGAGGAACTAGAATAAAGGGCCATTCACTACATCTGCACCCCCTAACAACATGGTTCCACCAAATCAGAATGCAGATAACAATCCACCCCCACCAAAGGGACCTTCTGATACTCAGAATAGAGGTAATCAACCTTCTTTTCCTAAATATTAATTTAGGAATGATTCAGGGTTTGATTTTGTTGTAGAATTGCAAATGTAGAAGACATCACTGTCTTTCTTTGATATCATGAAGTGGTGCCCAGCTCAAAGGGAGGTGGTATTAAAAGCTTCGGAAGAAATAGATCGCTTGAAAGGGAAAGGTAAAGTGACTCCCACAAAGGAGATGAATGTTGCTATGTATAAAGGTAAGATCAGTACCCCACCTTTCTTGTTAAGCTTGAGGATCTTTGGAAAGAATCTACACAATTGCTTATTAGATTCTGGAGCATCAGGGAATGTCATGCCTTTTTTGATTTGTAAAAAATTGGGATTGAGTCCTATTCCAACCAATAAAAAGGTGATTCAATTGGATAAAACTAAAGTTAATGTTGTAGGTGAATTGAAGAATATGCATGTGTAGGTTGGATCAGACCCAAGGATCCAGACCTATATAGATATTCAAGTTGCTGACATCCCATAAACATATGGGATGCTTTTAAGTTGAGAGCTAATGAAAAGCATAGGTGGATATCTGTCCTTGGACTTCTCGCACATGTGGTTACCATGGAAAGGGGTTGCCACTCATATAAGAATTGAAAGTGAACCTAGGCTCAAACACATGATTACGGAGTATGATACTCCAAATGAAGTAGCATTCTTTGAGACTGAGATGGGTGTTTAAAAGCAAGAGGAAGTCCTTACTTTCTCTATAGTTAGTTCTGAGGATACACTATCCTTAGACCACATTGATTCGATGATTCACATCAACCAACAAGTTCTAATAAGGAAATTGCAACAAGATAGGCTGGTTTTAGGAACAGAAACTGATTTGAGTAATTTATTGCTTCCTAATTGGTGTAGAATACACTATCATAACCATTCAGAGTTGACATGTCAGTCATGCATAGATATTCTAAGGCATGTAGATCTACCCAAGCAAGAATTTCAAGAGGCAACTGAGACTCCCATCAATGAGTTCTCTTTCCAAGCTAAGGATGCAACTATTCTTACACGGGTTAGTCTTTCTCTAGAAGATGTTTCTTTACCAGTAGAACAGACTCAGGTCTTAGGGTTTTCATATCAAAATGAGGAAGTGGAAGTATCTTAGTTTCATTTTAGTACCCCTATTCTAGATGTTTTGCCAATGCCAAGAGAGTTAATAAAAGATGAGTTAGATCCTGACTCAGCCCAAGAAATCACTCAGGAGGTAGTTGTTGAACAAATTAAGGAACTAGGAAAATCGTTAACTGAGCTTCTTCTCAACACAAATTCTAATAAACAGCAAAAGTCCGAGCCACCACATGTCACAAGTGAAAAAATCCCTGTAGTTTCTAAAAAGAAAGAGCTCCTAGCAAAAGACCAATTATGGACTCTTAAATTTGATGGTTCTAAATCTAAAGCAGGAAGTGGAGCTGGAATTGAACTAACTAACCCGAAAGGGAAAACTTATTTTGCTTTTTATAGATTGCAGTTTGGTTGCACTAACAATGTGGCTGAATATGAGGCACTTGCAAGAGGACTTATGTTTGCTCATAAGAAGAAGGTAACTGCTCTTACAGTGATGGGAGACTCTGAGGTAATTGTGAAATAGGTACATAGCCAATACACTTGCCATAATAAAAAGATTGGCTGCTTATAGGAATAGGGTTTGGAATTTAATAGAAGATTTTGATGCCTTTGGGATTACTCTTATTCCAAGGGAAGCAAATCAAATAGCAGATGCTCTTGCTGTTGCAGCAAGTACATTAGAGCCGATGCAGGATTCAAATCTGAAGAGGTTTTCTATGGAGTTAATTTCAGTTCCTGCAATTCCTAACAATGTTAGACACTTTTAGGTGTTTAATGATGATCAACATATTTTAGCCTTTTTGGAGAGTTCTGATGTATTTCAAGGACAGATAATTGATGATGTTGATAGGGATCAAGGAGACTATAATCCAGGAAATGACAATACAGAAAGTGACAATCCAGAGGGGATAATGGATTTAAAGAGCAATAACATCCCAAAAGGGATGATAGCATTGGAGAGGATATTTGATTCAGATCCACGAGCTTATCAAAGAATGCCTACAAAGAGTGAGGGAGGCAAGTATGAATCTGTTAATTTGACTCACTCAGGGGTAGAAAGGAATGTTCTTATAGGGAAGACTTGTCCTCAGGAAATAAAGGATGAGATAATCAAAGTTTTGAAGCAGAATATTGAAGCAATTGCTTGGAGCTACGATGATTTGAAAACTTTTGATACATCTGTCATCACACATACAATTCCTCTTAAGCCAGAAGCCAAGCCGTTTCGCCAAAAGCAACGCCCAGTCAATGCATTAATCGAGCCTCTAATCGAGAGAGAAGTACAAAAGCTTTTGGCTGCAAGAATAATTTTTCCAGTTAGACACTCTACCTGGGTGGCTAATCTAGTTCCTGTGAGGAAGAAGAATGGGGAAATCAGGTTATGTGTGGATTTTAGAAATCTAAACAAAGCCTCTGAGAAGGACAATTATCCATTACCTTCTCTTGATGAAGTCTTGCAAAAAGTTAATGAATCTCAAATGATGTCTTTCTTGGATGGATATTCAGGATATAATCAAGTATTGGTAAGTCATGAGGATAGGATGAAGACTACGTTCACTACAAAGTGGGGCACATTTTCCTATAGGAGGATGCCATTTGGTCTAATCAATGCTGGTGCTACTTTTCAAAGAGTGATGAATGTAGTGTTTAAAGACCTGATAGGAAAGTGTATAATCATCTATGTTGCTGATCTGACCATCTTCTCTAAGAGTAGAGAAGATCATGCTGCTGATTTAGAGAAAGTACTGAAGAAATGTATCAGTTATGGTGTCTCTCTCAATCCAAAGAAATGTATATTTGGAGTTTCTGAAGGGAAGCTCTTGGGTCACATTATATCAGAGGAGGGAATTTCCATAGATCCTGATTGAGTAGAAGCCATTTTGAAGTTGACAAGGCTAGGAAGTAAGAAGGAGATGAGATCTTTCTTTGGAAGGGTTAATTTTGTCAGGAAGTTTATAACAGGGTTTGCAGAAATTGTTAAACCACTTAATGAAATGATGAAGAAGGATGTGAAGATTGAATGGAGTGAAGATGCTAAATCTGCTTTCATGCAGATTAAACAAGCTATATCTGAGGCACCTGTTTTAACAAGCCCGAATTATCTAAAACCCTTTTACATCTATTCTTTTGCTTTTGAACATTCATGTGCAGCAGTCTTGATGCAGACAAGAGAAGAGAATGAGGAGAGGCCTATTACTTTTATGATCTCTCCGTTTAAGAATGCAAAGGTAAAGATATTCATCAATAGAAAAATAGGCTTTTGCATTGGTGCGAGCAGTGAAAAAATTCAGACACTACATAATCCGAAGTCAAGTGATGGCTATAGTCCCAGATCCAGCTGTAAAGTCCCTCCTGATGCAAAGTGAACTAGGAGAAAGATGAGGGAAATGGATGGCCATTTTACAAGAATTTGACTTGGAGATTCACCCAATGAAGCTTGTAAGAGGTCAAGGTTTGTCAAAGGCAATGGTTGAAGTGGACAGAAGTATAACTTGCCAACAATACACTGTTCAGTCATTCACAAAAGATCCATGGTATACTGAGTTAGTCTTTTTCCTTCTCAACAACAAGTGTCCAAAAGGGATGAATTCAACTCAAAGAAGAGCACTAAGGATGAAAAGCGCCCATTATATGCTTAAAGGAGGATCAATCTATAGGAAGAATTTCCAAGGAATCTACTTGTGTTGTCTGGATCAACAAGAAGCTAAACATGCTATAAGTGAATTTCATGGCAGGCATGGAACAGGACATGGATCTATTGATGCGTTGGCTCATCAGATTTTAAGGTCAGGTTACTATTGGCCATATGTGTTTAGAGATGCACACCAGCATTGCAGGACTTGTCATATATGTCAAATTTTTGCACCTAGAGAAAGAAATCTTGCAATGCCCATACAACCAGTATATGAGGTAAGGCCATTTGCCCAATGGGCACTTGATTTTGTAGGAGTGATTAATCCAAATTCTTCTACAGGTCACAAATTCATCTTGACTGCGACAGAATATTGCACATGTTGGATGGAGGATTTGCCTTGCAAGAATAGCACCACGAAGGTGGTTATTAAGTTTCTAACAAAGAACATCACAACCAGGTTTGGAGTTCCATTTTCTTTGGTATGTGATAACGACCCTGCTTTTTCTTCCGCTAAATTTATTTCATGGGCTTATGAGCATAAGATTGTGTTAAAATATTCTTCCAATTATTACCCTCAGGGGAATGGAGTGGCTGAGTCCACAAATAAGAATTTATTGGAAGTAATAAAAAAGTTGTTAGAAAGTAACCCTAGGGACTGGCATACCCAACTGAGATTTTCCTTATGGGTAGATCGAACCAGAATTAAAGAAGCCTTAGGTAATTCACCCTTTAAGCTAGTTTATGGCCAGGATCCAATCTTCCCCATACATTTACAAATACCTGTTCTAAAATTTATGTAGGAGTTTTATAATAGGGATGATAGGATTGAGGTTAGACTGCTTAACTTATTGAACATGGAAGAACAAAGAGATGCTGCTTTGCAGCAATTCTCTAAACATCAGGCTGTTGTCAAGCGCTGGTTTGACAAAAGAGCCAAAGTGAAAGCTTTTAGAATATCAGACCTTGTGCTATTATGGGATAAGGCTAGAGAAAGGAAGGGAGACCATCAGAAATTTGATAGACTTTGGTTAGGTCCCTACCAAATAGCTGAAATATTAGGGGAGAATGCCTTTCGTTTGAGTACCCTAACAAGAGAGCCTGTTCCATTACCAGTTAATGGTCAGTTTCTCAAACACTATTTTGGTGCATAGAAAGTCTGGTGTTTTGAAAAGCAATGTACCATATTGTATCATATGTAATTAAGTTTTCATTTTTCATTCTTAGTTTTTAGTTTTTGTTTTGTTTTCTTTCTTTGTTTTGTTTGTTTGTTTTGTTTTGTCTTGTTTCATTGGGGATTCTTATTTTGCTCATCTCAAGTTAGGGGGTTGTTATTCAAAGTATACTATTGGTACTAGGAGAGAAATTGGTTTAGGTATTCTCATTATAATCATTGAAACGGATTTCATTCTAAAACTTATGTTTTATGAACATTCTAGTTTGGGTTGGAAAAGTTATTAAGGATAGAAGATGTCAATGTGAATATCTCATGAATTGTGATCAAAGATCTGTCACCAAATTAGAAAACATCTGCATGAGTAATTACCTATTTGTTTTAGAATGATTCTATCTATGTTTCAAGTGAAAAATCAGATTCCAAAACTATCATGAAATCCATTGTAGTACTCAACCCACATTTTAGATTCATTGAATCTAAGTATTGAGAGATGCATAAAAGAATTTCCATCCATAAAAAAAAAAAAAGAAAGAGAAAGAAAGAAAGAAAAGCAAGCTCAATATCAAGTGGGTAACCAAGTATCTCTATCGGGGCTATGGAAACCTGTCTGGTAGTAGAGCAATGCTTTGAGAGGACTAGAGGTAGCTTCATCGGGGCTATGGATGCCTGTCTGGCAGCGGAGCAATACCCAGGATTTTACTGCACGATAGTTAAAGGACTCAACTTATGTAGCTTGAAACTTAGGTATAATTGTTTACAAGCAGAGAAAATATCTACAAAGAATGATGCACAATATAGGCACACACTCAGATTCAGAAATAACTCATGATCACATAACATCTAAGATTCAAACTCAAGATTATCCTACAAATATCTAATCTCATTCAAGGTAAGGTGTTTATAAGCCAAGTAGTTTTTGGGTGACTAAAATTTTCTTTGGGTATTTTGAAAATAGGTAAACCATTTTCCCAGCTGAGTCGCCATTTGTTATGCCTTGCATAACCACCCCATCTTTTGCCTTGGTCAAAATGGGTCCCCCTTTGTGTTTTTTTGTACTTTGTTGTTTTTGAAACAAAGTTTGGAGTCTAGTTTTGCCAATACTTTGTTTTTCTTTGGTTTCTCTATTGGAATCAGAACCGAAGATGAATCGAGTTCTGAAAGTTCTTTTGAGGCTTGTTTTTGGTTCTATCTCGACAGTCTTTTCTTTGCCTTTGTTTTTGGTCTTCGGCAGAAGTGGAGCCGGAGTAGGAATTGGGATGGTCGTTATCAAAATTTGCAAAATCAAATTCTATTCTGATCTCGCCTCTACTATTTTTTAATGTTGGTTTTGTCTCGGTTTTTTGTGTTTTGTTTTATTAGGTTGTTTTTTTTACTTAAATTTTTTTTTTTGATTTTGTTTTATTTTTAGTTGTTGGACGCGGAGCCGGAATGGGAATAAGGTTTGGAAATTTTATAAGTTTAAGATCCCGTTTCCATTTTAGTTCTGCCCCTGCCAATTTTTGTCGTTGACTTTTTTGATTGAAGTTGCACTGCAGACCAGTGTTCATTCTTTTACAGTTCTGACTCTGCCTTTACTGTGTTTTAATGCATTAATGGTGGTTGCCGGTGTAGGTAGAAATTCACATATTTTCCTTTATTAAGGGTTAAAGCCGATCATTATTGTTATTATTACAAGTCTGAGAGCACGAAGAGCAATAGCAGAGTTCGTTTGAGAAAATTGATCGAGATAGAGAAAGGATATTGTGTGCGAATCGATTCAGAAAGTTAGCATGGCTTTGTTTGTGTTTGAGGTAGGTCTTTTATTTTTGTTGTTTGTTTGTTTTATCTGCAGTTGTGTTCATTGTGTTTTTCTTTGTATCTGCTCGCGTATTCAATCATTGTCTTCTAAAGCAATTCTATGATCATCGATCTGATTGAATCAGCTGGTTCTTGTTTTGCTTTAATCCTTGTTGTCTTGTTTTATCATGTCGTTTCTTTCTATTTTTGGGCATTGTCACTTTCATGTCTTAATCATGATTGTGTCGTGTCGTTTTCGATTTGCAGTAGATTAGATTAGATTAAAGGTTTTTAATGGCGTGAGTTAGATTAAGAATTTACAGTGAGGTAGATTAGAGATTTTACAGTGGGTTAGGGTAGATTAGATTTATTGTTTAAATTAGGGTTTCGTCGTTTGGTTGAATGGCAGGGTTTAAAACCCGTGCCCTAGTTTTATCAGGTTTTTTAGATTAGGGTTTCGTTGGTCTCTATAATTACTTTAAGTGATTAAAAAAATGATATCTTAGAAGTGCCATTGATTCCCCATGGTCATATGAGTATGGTATTTTTAAAGCTCCTTTGCCATTTTATAGCGATCTAGGTTTTAATCATGCAGTTATATTGAAAATGAATAAATTTCTATCTCGTTTCTGATTCCGTGTTTTAAAAGGTTTCCTTGAAGTATATGATAACTGGCGGAGGCGGGATTGGAATTGATCTTGAACTTAAGAATTTTATTTGCGAAGGTTATCAGTTCCGTTTTCATCCCATGTCCGGATCCGCATATAATGGAAAGTCTTTCTTCAAAGTAATGATGATCAAATCGGAGGCAGAGGCGGAATGGAAATAGAATATGAAAATGAGAATTCAAAGAAAACCAAATCACTTTTTCATTTTGATCCCGATTCCGATAACCTTCCTGACTCCGACTCCGAGCCTGTTTGTTATTAGGTGAAGTTCCTGTATCGGTTTTTGCTCCGAGTCCGCCAGTTTTGTGAAAGAGATTGTTTTGAGATTCTGTCTGGTTCCAACTCTGATGTATGTGTAATAGGTAGGTTTTAAAAGCATGTTTTATGATGATTTATCTAAAGGTCTAATTAGAGGTTTGCTTGCAGGGGAAAGATGATGGAGGAGACTTGGTGATAGATTGGCTTGTAGGAGTTAAAGAAGAAATTAAAGCTACAGGGAGAGAATTGATCAAGGTAAAAAGTATGAAAGAGCTTGCTGCAGTTGAGTTGGATCGCATCAAATTTGAAGATGATTGGATTGATGGGACAGATATGGATATGCTACAACAAGTCTTCACCAGTTATGATGATTTCATAGCAGATCCAGCTTCACATGCATAAAATCTTGCATGCATGATGTTCTTCTTCCTTGCATGTCGCATGAATAATGTTCTTCTTCCTTGCATGTTGCATGCATGCAGCACTGACAGTCTTTGAGGGCGCATGACTTCTTTTTCTTCTATTTTATATCTTCTATTGTTAGATCAAACTAAATGCATAATGTAAGAAATCAAGATCAAAGTTGATCTGAGTTTCCAAGAAAGTTGATTGTTCCTAAAAAGGTGGAAAGCCTAAGATAGAAGTGAAGTTCAAACTTCTTTTGTATATCTATAAATACCAGATGGGTATCACATTGTTAAGGTCGGTTAATTGAGAATTGGATTGGCTTACCTAGTGCTAGGAGATAGAATTTTATAGAGTTTTGCAAAGATACATTGTACCAGATCTTTTTGCTGTTAATAGAATTACAGGTTTACGAAATATGGAGTTTGCATTGAATTGTGTTGTTTGATAAGGTTAATGAGTTATAATCCACCTGAATGCTAGTGATTGTGCTGAAGCATGATAGTTTCTTATGTGATGAAAGTCATTAGAATAAACCAGGTTTAAAGATTATCTTGTTAAATTGTCATTGAATTAAAGTTATTGAAGTCTGTTGATCTATAGTTTTGATGATGAATGAATGTGTGTTGTTTTGAAATCTTGGAAATACTTGTGATATGCGAATAGTGGAATTGAATTAAGCACCAAAGATGTATACGATGGTACAATCATACTGTGGGTTGTGTTATGCTATGGTTTTTGTGATCAGTTAAGAAAGCATTCATTGTTAAAAGTATATGTCTGGATATTGGATAAATTTAATTCATACTTACTGGTTTACCCCTTTGTTCTATCTTTTTCTTTTATTTAAAACCCATTGAGTTACAGGAACTATTTTGATAAAAAGAGTCATAGCTTGAATCGTTTGTTACCAGCACAGGCCCCTTGAATATTACAGTTGCATGAACCAATTGAGTGACATCAGATAGTTGACAACCAACTACCAGGACCTTGGGAGTTAGGCTACTACATGTTGTCTTTCTTTTTTAGGAGAAATAGAGTAGAAATATTCTATTTTAATGTTGTTTGTGTCATTTTAACCATCAACAGGAGTACCACTTGTACATTAGTGTTGATTGCACACATTCTCCAGAGTTTGTGCAAGGTTGCTTCCAGATGTTCTACAGTGGTTTGGCTCAGAGGGGCGTAGAATATGATCAACATATAATATGGTTTGATAATTGTGCAACATAGTTCAAGAACTCGCACATGTTCTATTGGTTGTGCAGGATGCATGTCATTACAGGTGTTCAACATATGTGGAACTTTTTTGAGGCTGGACACGGAAAGGGGGAGCATGATGGTGAAGGAGCATGCCTGAAAAGAGCATTAGCACGAGAAGAGTTAAAGTATAAAGACAATGCAAAGTTGACAGATGCAAAATCAATCATTGAGTGGTTTAATACTTTGATGGGTCCAAGTAATGAAGGTTCGTCTTCAGTTCATAGATTTTTTTGGTTGATGGATGATACTAACATTGCACCATATGAAGATTGTTGTACACTAATAGGATCGAGTGAGGTACACTCTTTCCTTAGCTCAAATACAAGTTCATGGAGTATCGATACACGAAAGATGGCATGCTTTTTTTCTTCATGTACAATGCAAGACTGGAATGATTGTGAGTCAGGGGAGTGGGTTGACAAATTGTTCACAAGTTATCTTATCCCACTTCACATGTATCGCCCTCTGATGGAATTAGATCTGACATAGATAGAATCATCGATCGAATTTGACCACATATAAGATCTAGTTCAATGAGGTGATATATCTACTTTCTTAGTTGTTGAAATTCCATATCGTTAGATCTTACTTTGTTATATATTTGTAATGTTGACAAATTTCAAGAGATTTTTTGCACATATCAATGCAGGGCATGTTTATGCAGTTATTGCAGATGAAGACAATGAAGAGGGAACAAACTATTACTTGTCTCATTGTGTTGAGACCAAAAAGAAATTGGAGGCCCCAGTTATAGATGGAGAAAACATCAAATACCCTACAGGCTCAGTTGTGGTTACTGGAACATGGCTTAGAAGGTACCCACATTTGAGTGTTAAACATTGGCTATTTCAGGACTTTGGCATGCATCGTAAGATTCTTCATTACTCAAACCTTTTCATGGCATCCAATGTTATTTGAAAAAATATACGGGTATACCTTTGAACAAGACATTATGGAAGGTCTGTGAGTCTGACCATGAGGCAATACTTGACACAATAAAGAGTAGAGCAGACCCAGATGGTTCGTTGGATTAATTTGTAAGTATATGCACATTGGTTCTTATTAATTTATACTTGTATGCACATTAATTTGTTTGATGCCAATGCTATCATCTTATTTTACAGTGATTGGCGTCCCCTTGCAAAAAATGTAGATATATGAGCCATCCAAGAGAATGTCAACCAAAAAAGAAATGCAACATCCTTATTTTGATGCCTGCATGCAACATCTGTAAGTGCCTTCCATCTATTTTTATTTCATTTCCATTTTGGATTCTCTTTCTTTTTCTCTTTTACTTTGCATATTTGTAAGTAAACTACTAAGGCTTGATTGATCTTTCATTGCAGAAAATGCTGATTTAAGAGCCATCAAATAGAATCTTAGCCAAAAAAGCAATGCAACATACTTATTTTGATGATTTTGACAAATCTCAATTTTGATTTCAAGCCATTATAAGAGAGCATGTGAAGCTTAGCGAGGGAATCTCAAGTTACTCATTTTGAAGTTAACCTCATAATGAGCACCTATGATGTAGACATTTAAAGAGAATCTTGAATGTATGAGTGACATTGTAAAAGATCTGAGAGAACAAAGTGCCAAAAGCATTGTAATAATATTTAATTACATAATGAGATATACTCAAATATTGTAAGGTTGGAGATCATGTTTGGTGTAGTAGCACTTTGTTCTATAAATTCCTTGAGTAGGAAAATTTGTAAACTGTGAATTTTGAAATGTAAACAATGTGAAAAAGGTCATATTAAGGTCATCTAAACAATTTGTACACATTTTTCTGCAACTTGTGTGACCAAGCGGACTATTCCAACACGTCCGAATATGTATGTTTACACTAAGCATGGTCCTCTTTCGCACCGAAACATGTAGAATTGCTCTGAGCAATGTTCCACCGGATCAATCCCTTAAGGGTCCAAAGTGCAAAATAGTTTCAAAATTCAACATGCTAGTACTCAGATACCATGATACTTAGAAAATTATCATCTAATACTATAGAAAGGTGTTGGACCCCTCTAGAAAAACCTCTCTCAGTTTTGGCTATCTTGGAGTGGTTTTCTCGTGGCAGTGGATTTTCATTTGATGGAAAAAGTGTCAAATTCAAGTAGTGCAAAGTTGCAAAGTGGTGCAACTTTCACTCTGTAACTCGTGTGACCAAATTAATTGCTTCAACACGTTCGAATAGGTATGTTTACGCCAGGCATGGTATTTTTTCACACTGAAACATGTGGAATTGCTCTGAACTACGTTCAACCAGAACGATCCCTTAAGGGTCCAAAGTGCAAAATGGCTGCAAACTTCAGCATGCTATTACTCAAATACCATGACACTTAGAAAATTCTCATCTGATCTAAAAAAAGGTGTTGGACCCTCTAGAAAAAAATCTCTCGATTTTAGCTATCTTGGAGTGGGTTTCTCATGGCGGCGGATTTTCACTTGATGGAAAAAGTGTCAAATTCAAGCAGTGCAAAGTTGCAAAGTGGTGCAACTTTCGCTCTGCAACTCGTGTGAGAAAACTAACTACTGCAACACATCCAAATATGTATGTTTATGCTAGGCATGGTCTTTTTTCGCACTAAAATACATGGAATCGATCTGAGCTACGTTCAACTAGAACGATCCCTTAAGGGTCCAAAGTGCAAAATGGTTGCAAACTTCAACATGATATTACTTAGATAACGTGACACTTAGAAACTTCTCGTCTGATCCTTTAGAAAGGCGTTAGGCCTCTCTAGAAAAGCCTCTCTCGGTTTTGGCTATCTTGGAGTGGTTTTCTTGTGGCGGTGGATTTTCACTTGATGGAAAAAGTGTCAAATTCAAGCATTGCAAAGTTGCAAAGTGGTGCAACTATCACTCTGCAACTCGTGTGACCAAACTAACTACTGCAACGCATCCGAATAGGCATGTTTATGCTAGGCATGGTCTTTTTTCGTACTGAAACATGTGGAATCGCTCCGAGCTACGTTCAATCGGAACGATCCCTTAAGGGTCAAAAGTGCAAAATGACTGCAAACTTCAACATGCTATTACTCGGATACCATGACACTTAGAAACTTCTCGTCTAATCCTACATAAAGGCATTGGGCCCCTCTAGAAAAATCTCTCTCGGTTTTAGCTATCTTGGAGTGGTTTTCTCGTGGCAATAAATTTTCACTTGATGGAAAAAGTGTTAAATTCAAGCAGTGCAAAGTTGCAAAGTGGTGCAACTTTTGCTTTGCAACTTGTGTTACCAAACTAACTGCTCCAACATGTTCGAATAGGTATTTTTATGCTAGGATTCATCTTTTTTTGCACTGAAACATGTGGAATCGCTTAGAGCTACCTTCCATTGGATCGATCCCTTAAGGGTCCAAAGTGCAAAATGGCTGCAAACTTCAGCATGCTGTTACTCAGATACTTCATCACTTATAAACTTCTCATCTAATCCTAAAGAAAGGTGTTGGGCCCCTTTAGAAAAACCTCTCTCAGTTTTAGCTATCTTGGAGTGGTTTTCTCATGGCGGCGGATTTTCACTTGATGGAAAAAGTGTCAAATTCAAGTAATGCAAAGTTGCAAAGTGGTGCAACTTTCGCTCTGCAACTTGTGTGACCAAACTAACTGCTCCAACGCGTTTGAATAGGTATGTTTACATTAGGCATGGTCTTTTTTCGTACTAAAATACATGGAATCGCTCTGAGCTACGTTCAACCAGAATGATCCCTTAAGGGTCCAAAGTGCAAAATGGTTGCAAACTTCAGCATGCTATTACTTAGATAAGATGACACTTAGAAAATTCTCTTCTGATCCTATAGAAAGGCGTTAGGCCTCTCTAGAAAAACCTCTCTCGGTTTTGGCTATCTTGGAGTGGTTTTCTCGTGGCGGCGGATTTTCACTTGATGAAAAAAGTGTCAAATTCAAGCAGTGCAAAGTTGCAAAGTGGTGCAACTTTCGCTCTGTAACTCGTGTGACCAAACTAACTACTCCAATGCATCTGAATAGGCATGTTTATGCTAGGAATGGTCTTTTTTCGCACTCAAACATGTGAAATCGCTCCAAGCTACGTTCAATCGGAACGATCCCTTAAGGGTCAAAAGTGCAAAATGGCTACAAACTTCAACATGCTATTACTCGGATACTGTGACACTTAGAAACTTCTCGTCTAATCCTACATAAAGGCATTGGGACCCTCTAGAAAAATTTCTCTCGGTTTTAGCTATCTTGGAGTGGTTTTCTTGTGGCGATAAATTTTCACTTGATGGAAAAAGTGTCAAATTCAAGCAGTGCAAAGTTGCAAAGTGGTGCAACTTTTGCTTTGCAACTCGTGTGACCAAACTAACTACTCCAACATGTTCGAATAGGTATTTTTATGCTAGGCATCATCTTTTTTTGCACTGAAACATGTGGAATCGCTCCGAGCTACCTTCCATTGGATCGATCCCTTAAGGGTCCAAAGTGCAAAATGGCTGCAAATTTCAGCATGCTATTACTCAGATACTGCGTCACTTATAAACTTCTCATCTAATCCTAAAGAAAGATGTTGGGCCCCTTTAGAAAAACCTCTCTCGGTTTTAGCTATCTTGGAGTGGTTTTCTCATGGCGGCGGATTTTCACTTGATGGAAAAAGTGTCAAATTCAAGTAGTGCAAAGTTGCAAAGTGGTGCAACTTTCGCTTTGCAACTTGTGTGACCAAACTAACTGCTCCAACGCGTCTGAATAGGTATGTTTACACTAGGCATGGTATTTTTTAGCACTAAAATACATGGAATCGCTCTGAGCTACGTTCAACCAGAACGATCCCTTAAGGGTCCAAAGTGCAAAATGGTTGCAAACTTCAGCATGCTATTACTTAGATAACATGACACTTAGAAACTTCTCATCTGATCCTATAGAAAGGCATTAGGCCTCTCTAGAAAAACCTCTCTCGGTTTTGGCTATCTTGGAGTGGTTTTCTCATGGCGGCGGATTTTCACTTGATGGAAAAAGTGTCAAATTCAAGCAGTGCAAAGTTGCAAAGTGGTGCAACTTTCACTCTGCAACTCGTGTGACCAAACTAACTACTCCAACGCATCCGAATAGGCATGTTTATGCTAGGCATGGTCTTTTTTCTCACTGAAACATGTGGAATCGCTCCGAGCTATGTTCAACCGGAACAATCCCTTAAGGGTCCAAAGTGCAAAATGGCTACAAACTTCAACATGCTATTAATCGGATACCATGACACTTAGAAACTTCTCGTCTAATCCTACAGAAAGGCATTGGGTCCCTCTAGAAAAATCTCTCTTGGTTTTGGCTATCTTGGAGTGGTTTTCTCGTGGCGACAAATTTTCACTTGATGGAAAAAGTGTCAAATTCAAGCAGTGCAAAGTTGCAAAGTGGTGCAAATTTCGCTTTGCAACTCATGTGACCAAACTAACCGCTTGAACGCGTTTGAATAGGTATGTTTATGCTAGGAATGGTGTTTTTTCACACTGAAATATGTGGAATCGCTCCAAGCTACGTTCCACCGGATCGATCCCTTAAGGGTCCAAAGTGCAAAATGGTTGCAAACTTCATAATGCTATTAATCGGATATCGTGACACTTAGAAACTTCTCATCTAATCCCACAGAAAGGCATTGGGACCCTCTAGAAAAACCTCTCTCGGTTTTGGCTATCTTGGAGTGGTTTTCTTGTGGCGGCGGATTTTGACTTGATGGAAAAAGCATCAAATGCAAGTAGTGCAAAGTTGCAAAGTGGTGCAACTTCTGTTCTACAACTTGTGTGACCAAGTGGACTGTTCCAACACATCTGAATATGTATTTTTATGCTAGACATGGTCCTCTTTCACAATGAAACACGTGGAATCACTCTGAGCTATGTTCCACCGGATCGATCCCTTAAGGGTCCAAAGTGCAAAATAGTTGCAACCTTCAACATGCTATTACTTGGATACCATGATACTTAGAAACTTCTCATCTAATCCTACAGAAAGGCGTTGGACCCCTCTAGAAAAACCTCTCTCAGTTTTTCCTATCTTGGACTAGTTTTCTCATGATGACGGATTTTCACTTGATGGAAAAAGTTTCAAATTCAAGCTGTGCAAAGTTGCAAAGTGGTGCAACTTTCGCTTTGCAACTCGTGTGACCAAGCAGACTATTCCAACACATTTGAATATGTATGTTTACGATAGGAATGGTCCTCTTTCACATCGAAACATGTGGAATCGCTCCGAGCTATGTTCCACCACATTGATCCTTTAAGGGTCCAAAGTGCAAAATGGCTGCAAACTTCAATATGCTAGTACTCGGATACCGTGACACTTAGAAACTTCTCATCTAATCCTACAAAAAGGAACTGGGCCCCACTATAAAAACCTTTTCGATTTTGGCTATCTTGGAGTAGTTTTCTTGTGGCGGTGGATTTTCAATTGATGGAAAAAGTGTCAAATTCAAGCAGTGCAAAGTTGCAAAGTGGTGCAACTTTCACTGTGCAACTCGTGTGACCAGACTAATTGCTCCAACACATTCAAATAGGTATTTTTATGCTAGGAATGGTATTTTTTTTCACCGAAACACGTAGAATCACTCTGAGCTATGTTCAACCGGATCGATCCCTTAAGGGTCCAAAGTGCAAAATGGCTGCAAACTTCAACATGCTAGTACTCGGATACCATGACACTTAGAAACTTATCGTCTGATTCTATAGAAAGGCGTTGGTCCCCTCTAGAAAAACCTCTCTTGGTTTTGGCTATCTTGGAGTGGTTTTCTCGTGGTGGTGGATTTTCACTTGATAGAAAAAGTGTCAAATTCAAGCAGTGCAAAGTTGCAAAGTGGTGCAACTTTCGCTTTGCAACTCCTGTGACCAAACTAATTGCTCCAACACATCAAAATAGGTATGTTTATGCTAGGAATGGTCTTTTTTTGCACTGAAACACGTGGAATCGCTCTGAGCTACGTTCAATCGGATCGATCCCTTAAGGGTCCAAAGTGCAAAATGGCTGCAAAATTCAGCATGCTATTACTCAGATGTCGTGATGCTTATAAACTTCTTGTCTAATCCTATAGGATCATGTTGATCCTATCTACAAAAACCTCACTCGGTTTTGGCTATCTTAGAGTAGTTTTCCAGTGGTGGCGGATTTTCACTTGATGGAAAAAGCATCAAATGGAAGCAGTGCAAAGTTGCAAAGTGGTGCAAATTTCATTCTGCAACTTGTGTGACCAAGCGGATTGTTCCAAAATGTCCAAATAGGTATTTTTACGCTAGAAATGGTCCTCTTTTGCATTGAAACATGTGGAATCACTTCGAGCTATGTTCCACCAGATCGATCCCTTAGGTTGGAGGAGTCTTAAGTTGCAAATTTGTAAGTTGCTTAAAGCAACAAATTTGAAATGATATTGAATGGCCCACTTAGCACTCATTGCATCTAAGTGATTCTCATAGAGGTGACACACTAGGCCTTCCTGGGAGGTCACCCATTCCAGTATACTCCAGCTCAAGCGCTTAACCACAAAGTTTTTTCCCCAAGGTTAAGCCCACTTAGCTTGCAACCCCATTTGCAAAACCTTCAACAAGTGTTGTGCCTTATGAAACATTCATTATAGAGCCCCTTTAGCTCATCAATTGATAAGTAGGAGGTATTTTCTACAATGTGTCAAATTTGGATATTGCTATCAGGATTCCATTGAGTAGTCATTTGTAGTATTAGATATAGCTCTAGCTTCTATAGTATTACACATGATTGCAAATAGTTTCAAAGATCTAGATAAAATCAATAGTTCACATTACTCAAGAAGGATGAACATCTTAAAGACATTTACAGAAATCGGGACAAGTAACCTTCTTGTGGACTTAGGGTTGCAATATTTGATCTACAACATGTTCCACCATTTCTTCAGTAGGATCAAGAACACACATAATGAAGGTATGTTTGTAGCCATGGAAGATTATGGTTCGAACTATCCAAGAGAGTGATGTTTTATCTCGACCAACCATATCTATACCATGGTTTGTTTGGAAACAGGGATGGGTTCTCTCTTCATCGACATATACATTATTCCTCGATGTGTTCACACTAGTGTTACAAGACTAGGACTCACCTTATACTTGACAAGCCATTTTTTGACTTGGACTTGGGCTCGGAGCCCAGACTCAACTAATAGAAAAACCTAAGAAATTAAAATATTTCTAAGGATTTAAAACTTGTTTCATGTACCCTTTAATAAATAAACCTTAAAGACACAATAGCATCATCAAATAGAAATTACTATGATCCCATACACAAACATACATCAATCACATAAGTATAAGCACAAATTTTAGCTGAAGGAAATAACACATTTAGATATATAGATATTGCTATCAAGATTCAATCATGTAGTTTTACAAGTCAAACTCATTGACCCATGATTCATTATTAGTGGTTCACAAGAATCCGTCTCTCATGATAATGAATGGTTCATAAGGAGGAAGATAAATATTCATACATTTCTTCTATCACAAATGAGATAAGTTCTTGGTTTCATGAAGGTCATGAGACAACCATTAATGGGGAGTGGATACATGAAGAACTGATGGAGAATGATAATGTCTTCAAACCTGTTATAAAGGAAAAAAAAATTGTTTTAATGATGCAAGAGGTTTTTGGTTTCACTACCAAAATGAGCCTACGAAGAATGCATGTGAAACTCCTTTTGACCTTGAGGGTGTACTTACTCCATCTCAAGGATCATGCATTGAGGATGACATAGATCAATGCTAGGGCTAACCAATTAATAATTATACATGTGAATAAGTCAAACATGTACATGTCAATAAGGGAAGTACAAGTACTCAAAAAAATGTAAGCCTCAAAAAGGATACACACGAATACATAGTATACAAAAATTAAAACAAAGTATATGCATGAATACAAGGTATATACATGAAAACATGTAAGCCACAAAGTATACACTCGAATGCACATAAGTCACAAAGTATACACGTAAGTTGTAAAGTATACACTTGAATACACATAACTCATATCTATTGAACCATCAATTTAGAATGCAAATATGGACATGCATCGATAAAAGATATTTGTACTAACCAAATAGCCATGTAGGCATACATCAATATATGTCGATATAGGTATGAAATATATGTACAAAATAATCATATAGGCTTACGAGAATGCCATCTAGGCATACAATGTCAAATATGTCCAATAAAAAATATGTACAAAACTGCCATGCAGACATACAACAAAGGACTTTGGAATCAAAAGTCATTGCTCTCCATGCACAGGAAATAAAATCTTTCCCTTTCCTTTTCGTTCAGATGGTGATAGGTCTGTCACTCATTTTTGCTGTGCTCGTGGAGTGCTCCTGCTCCTCCTCCTAGGGTTTAGTTCATGGTGAAGATTTAACTATTACAATAAGAAGTAAAGACATGAATATATAGAAATTACATTATAAAAAATGATATATTTGACAAAATAATCACTTACAGCCATCTCATAATCTCTCTCCATGAGGGAAATATCCTCAAGCCCTGTATAAACCATAAAAATAGACAAATACTATGTGAATCAATAATGGTTTGGTTTTTTACTAACTAACATCTATAACAACAAATGAAAATTAAAATTACTAATTTGCCTCATACCTCTTTTGTCAGATCCTTCGAGGATTGTATAGAAGATGTCACACCAATATCCATTGCCCTCATCACATTCAGAGGTGTGTCTTCTTACAACAACTGAAAATAAAACAACAAATTATTCAACGTAATCAACGATGTGCATGTTTAAACTACACAAATATATTAAGTACTTGATTCATTAGTTAAAATATTTATTCTATTACTTGCATGAAGGTTCAAGTAAATACACCGCCACTGGGAAGTGTTCCATCAAAACCTCCAATATTAGTCTGTTCAACATCCAAATTTGCATATTAAATTACCATTCGTAAAACAATGCCATTAATATGCAATAAACTTATAATTGTTTACTAGTTACATACCCTAGCGATAGGTGTACTGCAAAAATAGGTTGGTGGGGGCTGGTGTATCCAGTCTCAACACTGTGACCTTGCAATTTTATTAAAATCATAATTTTTTTTTAGTTAATATTACATTTCAAAATTGAAATTTAATAAATTAAATTCAATGAAAACATGCACTAAATTTTACCCGACTATCAATCCCATATGCCTCATGCAAAATTTCAGATGCCCTCTCCATCTCCATAGCTACAGACGGATCCTGCGTACCAGTCTCCTGAGGGTTAGTGGGGTCATGTGAACAAGTAGCCCCACAAGATTGACACACATGTGTTCAAAGGCCACCACTAGAAGACTCCCCTAGATGGTGTTGTATAATAGGGCTAGTATGATGGATGACACTCAAGGTCAAAGTGTTGATTGCCTGCAATGTCTCTATGTCAGCACTTTCCTTCATGATGAAAGGCATAACAATTTTCTCATGAGGTGGCCTAGCGAGAGCTCGTCTACCTTGCCGCGTAGGATCCAACTGTGCACCAGGTCTATCCTGAGCTAAGCCCCCACCTCTCCCCTGGAAATCCCTCATATCAAAATAATTTGGGATTTTTTTCAATATGAACTCGCTATATAGTTTCCTAAGGAAATATTGCGGTACCTCGCAATTGTTACATGGTGGGTAATTGAAGACCATGTACCACCTATCATAAAACCAGTCCTTCATCTATTGGTGGTGACACCAATGGATAAGAAACCTCTTCGCATTGAGGGTAAGATTTTGATTTGTGTGTGGGTTGGTGAATAATGAGCACAAATCACCTTTTGTAATTTTCAAATCTTTCACATCCTTGTATTATAGTTTATCTGCATAATAGTCCCTAGCCACCTACCTCCTATCTTCCCATCCAGTTATTTTTTTGCTAATTGAATCTCCATTTATTAACATATCTCTCAATGAATTTGCTAGGATCATTCTTTCTATGGTTGAACCATTTGGATCACTCAACCTATTGATCAAATCCTCAATTTGTTTTTTGTTGTTCTCAATTTCACTCATTAAATTTTGTTGAGTGCTAGGAGGGGGTTGAGTGATTGGTGGAGGAGGTTGATGTTGTGGTTGATTTTGATCTTGAGGATTTGGTTGGTCTTCCTATTGAGGATTTTGAGGGTTTGCAGGTTGATTTGCATCTCCTAAAAATTCAAAAAAATAGATATCAAATTCAATCTAAAACTAACAAATTCAAAACAAAAACCATAGAATCCTTACCTCTTACAACTCCTCATCATCGTGGCGCCATCATTGTGAAGAAATATTTATTTTTCAAGCTTATATCATGCATTCTTGCTACTATGGTTTTTTTTATTTATGTAATCTTTCTTTCTAAGGCATTTTCCTAGTACTTTGGTATGTGATTTATTTAATCCATTTTTTGTAGGATTTTATTCTAACTAGTGGCATACACTTTTTCCATGTATTCATGTATGTTACAATAAGATTGTAGTGTAGGTTAAAAAACACATTGTGTTTTCCATGTATTTATATGTTAACAATATGATTTTAGTGTAGATTCAAAAATAGATTGTGTTATCTAACATTATTTGAAGCTAGACTTCCTTTCTTGATATTGTGGTATTTTTGGGTATCCATGTTTGTGATTTATTTATTGTTTCATTGAAATGCATTTTATTTTGAATGCTGAAAAACACTTTTTCCATGTCTTCTATGTGGAGTGAAATTGTAATTGTAGTGCAGATTCAAAAACACATTTTGTTAGTTCTAAGAATGATTTTTTTTTTGTTACTTTCAAAATTAATCACTTCATAAAAGTGACCGATACTTAGTCCATGTCTTGTATCTTGAGTGAAAGTGGTATTGTAAAGAATATCCAAAAACATAATGTGTTGTCCAACATGGGTTTTTTTTGGCTAGTGGTGAGGGATATAGTTTTCCATGTCTTATATGTTGAGTTAAGTAGTATTCATATATTTTTTTCATAATTTATACAATGTTTTGGTTTTAGAATTAGATGTACAACAATAAAGCTATTTTAGTCAATAAAAAAAGGAACCTGAGCCCTTCCAAATAAATATTATGAGTGAGATCTAATTCATAGAATGAGATTTACCAAATAACTGTATAGTCATAAAATTGCACCCCTTGCAAGATCACATACATTCTTTCATCTTATTTAGTATCCACTACCTTAACATCTCATGTTAGCTCATTTTAGCACTTGCATCATCCTTTTTCCCTTCTCAGGATGCTTCAACACCCCTTTTCAAAAATCATCTGTGTGCATCCGCTTTTCATCAAACTTTGTGCTCTTCCAATTCATGTCATTTTGTAGCATGATGTGTCCAAACACTAGCACATCACATATATTTTTTCATGCTACACTAGCGTCTTGCGACATTTCAACGTTCAAATGACCGCTTTTGGGCATGTTTTCCACTTGTCACCTCCTTTGGTTGGTGGTAAAAGCTCAAGATGCCTTATAACCACCTGAGAAGCTTCTTTTTTCTCCTATTATCTCTTTTAATGCTAAGTTTTCAATCCCATTGCTTCTTCCAAGTTCTTCTAGCTTCATTCTAGCCTTAGCTCTTGCATTCCTCTCTTGCTATCTCTTTTGCACAACTCCATACAGCTTGCTACAAAAAAAAATTCAAGTTCTCTTGGAAACACTCTTTGTAGCCTTCCTTCCTTTCACATCTATCTCCCTTACTTCATGCTTGCAAGCATCCTGGGATTCCATATTCCCTATTCATTGCATCTATATATTGTGATATGAGTTCTCCTCCTCGAGCGAGGATTTATTTTATCACCTCTTTTGTGATACAACTTCAGCTCCTCGAGCGATGATTGATTTTATCACTAATACTTTATGGTGTGGGTTCTACTCTTGAGCAGTTTTTTCTTTCACCACACACTTTGTCCATTTCAATTCATTACTCTCTTTCAATTCTGTCTATCCGTGGAGGTGGGAACACCAAAATGAGGGTTTGACTGAGGCAAACCCCTATACAACCCCAACACTTTCTCTCAATTTTACAAACATAGGTATTGAATACATTCACGTGCCAAAGGTTTCATCACTTGCATGGTTGTGCGCATTTTTCTATCTCTTATTATCTTACTATATCATTTATTCTTTACTTTGCTTTAGTTCTATCACATTTTTTTATTTTCTTATGCTTTAGAAGTTCTCAGCAATCGGAGTAGAAGTAGTCATTTAGCTATCTTCTATGATAAATTTGATCTCTGGTCCGTATGAGATGTCAACACACCTCTAGGATGCTAGTGCGCTTTGGAATGCTAGCACACCATGCTGCCATCTATATCCAGTGTTGTCATCCTTTTTTCGAGATCTTGTCAATTTGTCCAGAGAATATTTGTGACCTCCTCTTTCAGATTCTAGAACTCTCGTCGTTGTTCCTTGAGGTAGTTTAGGGATATTCATCTTGTGAGGCTCTTTGAATGAAGATAATTCATGAGTAGCGAATTCCACTTCTCTACATTTTGGTGAACCCGACATAAAGAGAAAATCTTCTAAAAAACTAGGAAATTATTTACCCCTACTTGGTGGGGTCATAAATTTTGACTTGGTGCTCAGAATTCAGAACAATTTGCAACATTGGAAAGGTATCCTAGAAATCTAGTTCAATCTCTAAAATACTAGTGGCTTTGGTAGCCAAATTTTAGGGACTAACACAAGTTCTGACCTCAAATTTTGCTCCAACAACCTCCAAAAATGTGAATTACTAGAACATAGAAAATACCAAAAAAATCATAATGAATTTAATATCTTCTTTTATTAGTTCAATATCTAATTTTGTTCAAAATGTTAATTATATTCCATTTCATGCATGTGATAGTGACTTGGTTTTATCTATCTCACTTGATATCTTTGATCCTTCTCACAAAAGTCCTCTGGCTTCAGAGGATATTTTGTTGCAAGAAGATGAAATCATTGATACCTTTCCAATGTTACTCTACCTTCTCTTCATGCCGATACACTCTCTTCTAGAGATGATGCATTTGTGAATAAAAAACCTTCTATTCATTCCAACCCACTCTCTTTTGGAGATGATGCATTCGTTAATGATGAATCTCTTATACCTTCCAATGCACTCTCTTTTAGAGACATTACATTTTTAAGTGATGAATTTCTTATTTATTCCAATGTACTCTCCTCTAGAGATGATTTATTTGTGAATGATGAATCTCATACTTTTTTTGATGCAATCTCTTATAGAGTTGATGCATTAGAGAATGATGAACCTCCTTCCACATCTGATCCTCCTTGGATTGATGTTGAGAATATGTCTTCAAATAATTATTATACTAGTTGTGATGAATATATAAAGGTAATTTATGTCTTTGCTGCCCCTAAAAGGCCTAAGAGACTAGTCATTTATGTAACTCCAACTAGCTCTTCTCCTAAAAGGATTTTTTCTATTAACGTTGTTCCATTTGATGGTGATTCCCTTGATATTTCTAAGGCTCCCTCTTATAGAGTGGTAGCCCATACTTATGAGAATATAATGAATAAACAACCAAGTCTTCCTTCAACATCTAAACCTACAACTAAAGAACTTGGTGATTACGATCTTGTCGAGAAACTCTGTGTTACTCTGGCTAAGATATCATCATGGGACTTCCTTTAGTTTGCTCCAGTTTACCAAGGTATGCTTCAAGAATCCTTGCAAAATATCCTCTTTCCTTCTTTTGCTAGGCTGAAATATGTTGATGAGTTGATAGCTTATATTCATGCAGATTCGTCGAATATTGCGTTCTATCCGTAGGAACTCCCACCTCTGGAAGTGCAAAATAAAGTAGACCCTCTAATGATCATAGTTAACATTAATAATATTTTCATTAGACGTACCCTCATTGACACTTGTTTGGAACTCAATGTATGTAGCATCAATCTATTGCCTAATATTAACATCGATTCATCTTCTCTTAGTGATTCTTGAATTGTCATTCATGGGCTCGCTAATGTCGGTTGACAAGCTCTAGGTACAATAATATTACCTTTGTAGCTTGGACCCATTGCTGTACCTATCCTTCTATATGTTATGCCAAAAAAATTACCTTATAACCTTCTTCTTTGTAGACCGTGGATTCATGCTATGGGTGCAATTTTGTCTACCTTGCATAAATCTATTAAGTTCATTTTGCAATAATCGAGTAATCATAGTCAGGGATGACCTTGAAGCTATGCAATTTGTGAGATGGTAGTTTCTGGTCAGGTTTTGGTTGTGCCTAATCTTATTCCTTCAGTGTCTTCCCATGTGTCAATTTTTACTCCAACACTACCTACTACAAAGGATACTCTTGAGATAGATGTCCCTGAAGAAGATCCTTTTGAAGCAAGAAATCCTAAGTCTGCTCCTTCCACCTCTTCCCAAGAAAATGCATGTCTTGGTGATGATTGGGGTTCTTTAAAATTTACAAAATCCTTCATTGGAAAGTATAAGTCAACCTGATACACTTATACCTTCCGATAACATCATTCACACCCGCCATCAAAGATGATTGTTATTTTGTATCTCAGGATAATGTGAATGCAAATTGTAATATTCTTAGTGTTGATCCTCCTTCTGGGGAAGATGATTATGCCTCTGATAAAGAAGATAATGTTGGCAGTCCTATTAAAAAGGATGATGACGATCCCATAAAAAAACATGTTTCCCCTTGCTGGAACAATGCTCTCTATGAGGATCCCCCTCATTCTCAAGATTTGTAAGAATGTTATGGCCCCAAATTTAAGCTCATCTCTAAATATGGCTATGAGAGTAGAGGTTGTGGGCATAAAAAAAAAGGCATTCAAGTCCTTATAAAATTCACACCCCGTAAGTGTAATTTGGGGCTTGCTTGCTTGAATGAACAATCTAAATGAAAAACTTTGTTGAATGGTGATATGAATTGTACTCAACCTCGTTCTTGTAGATTGGTCCATCCTCCTTTGTCCTTTATCTTCGTGTCTTCTTCTTCTTGTGAGTAGTCAAACTTTTATTTGCAAGAGAAAGGGTTGCTTCCTGCTCCTCATTCCTTGTTTGAGCAAGAGTGTATTTTTTTGTGGCTTCTAAAATCCTGCTTGATTACTCTTCCTCCTCCTAAGAGATCTTACAAACATGATAAAGCAAAGCATCCTTTATGTGCATACCATCGAGTTCTCGACAATTCCACTTGTAAATATAGGGCCTTGAAGGATAAAATATAACAACTTCATGATTCAGGTGCCATCACTCATTTATCTGTTGATGCACCTACCTCTTTTAAATTCCAAGTAATATCAAGGTTTACCTCTATCTTGTACGATCTAAGTATACTAGATGGTTTTCCTCCCCTATATGTTTGGGTTAGTGATAGCTCATTTCGAACATGTGTGTCCTTAAAGGACCCCCTATTTTCCCTATGTATTTCAAATGAAGTGTCGCTTGAGTGGATACATTTCTCTTTTGAAGGATTCCCGAGGGAGCCCCTTTGAAATATATTCTCTTAGATGAATTCATTTGTGTCTATCTTGGGGGTAGCCTAACTAGACGTCACTTTTCAAACAACACGTCCCTTGAATGGAACTCTATTCTTTTGAAGGGTTCCTGAGGGACCCCTTTGAAAGGATTAAAAAAAATTGACAATTTGCATGACTATCTTCTTGATTGCTTGCTCGACCTTTTTTGACATGTTCTATTTGTCGGTAAACATGTCACTTTGTAGGAACGCTTGTGAAGTTGCTTCTTGACTCTGTGGAGTGCCATCCCTTTGGTTTCCTCCATGTGAGAGATATTGAGGGATACTTCCCTGAAGGTCTGTAGGCTTGTAGGGTGCTTCTGTTGAGCTTCCTCCATGCAAGAGATCTCGGGGGTCGCTCCCCTATAGGTTTTCAAGTCTGTAGGGAACTTTCTTTGGGTTTCCTTCATGTGAGAGATCTTGGAGGATACCCTACTTGTAGGTCTGTGGGTCTGTAAGGTGCTTTATTGGATTCCTTTATCTAAGAGATCTTGGGGGATGCCTCCTTATAGGTCTGCAGATTTGTAAGGTCATTTTTTAGGTTTCCTTCATGTGAGATATCTTGGAGGAAACCTTCCTTGCAGGTTTGCAGGCCTGTGAGGCACTTGAATTCTTAAATTCTATTCTCTTCTCAAATTGTATAATATTAGATCAAAGATCTACACTTTCGTCATCCATATTATATGCCCTTCTTCTCTTCATCTTATAATTCTTCTATGTGTTAGTGTTTTTAATTTGGGGATGACACATAGTACTGAGACAACCTTTTACATTGAGGTCTCTTTACTTTGCTGACTCAAATCCTTTAGCTTTTTATGTTAGGAACTAACATTGTTGTATGGTGCAGGTTTTTCTTGTCTAACGCATTGGTTTTGTAGGTCGTTAGCCTGGGGGCATGCTTCCTTGGTTCAAAGAGCTCTTTGATTCCTATTTTTTATCTTTTTGACATTATTATGTTATTTATGTTTAGTAGATTTCCTCTAGTGTGTTATTAGTGTTGATTCACATGCCCACTAAAGTGGGGGAAAAATGTTTAGTCATAATATTGCACCCCTTGCAATTTCACATACATTATTGCATCTAATTTAGTGTCCACTCCCTTAGCATCTTGTGTAGGCTAATTTTAGCCCCTACATCAACCTCTTTCCTTTCTTAGGATTTCTCCAACACCTCTTTTCAGTAGCCACCCTTGTGCATCTTCTTTGCATCAAACTTTGCGCTCTTCCTGTTCGTGTCATTTTGTAGCATGATGTGTCTAGACACTAGCATTCTATGATGTTTCAACATTCAAATGACTATTTTCAAGCATGTTTGCCACTTGTCACCTCTTTTGGTCGGTGGTAATGGCTCGAGATGCCTTGTAACCGTCCAAGAAGCTTATTTTTTGTCCTATTCTCTCTTTTAATGCTACCTATTCAATTCAATTTATTCTTCCAAGTTCTTCTAGCTTCATTCTAGCCTTAGCTCTTGTATTCCTCTCTTGCTATCTCTTTTTCACAACTCCATATAGCTTGCTACAACAAAAACTTCAAATTCTCTTGGAAACACTCTTTGTAGCCTTCTTGGCTCTCGCATCTATCTCCCTTTCTTCATGTTTGTGAGAATCTTGGGATTTAATATTCCTTATTGATTGCATCTATATATTATGATACAGGTTCTCCTCCTTGAGTGGGTATTTCTTTTATCACCTCTTTTGTGATATGGATTCTCATCCTTGAGAGAGGATTACTTTTATCACTCATACTTTGTGGTGTGGATTCTACTCTTGAGAGGGTTTTTATTTCACCACACGCTTTTTCCATTTCGATTCATTACTCTCTTTCTATTTAGTTTTCCGTAGAGGTGGGAACACCAAAATGGGGGTTTGACTGAGGCAAACCACTATACAACCCCAAAACTTTCTCTCAATATTACAAACAAGGGTATTGAAGACATTCACGTGTTGGAAGTTTCATCACTTGCATGGTTGTGAGAATTTTTCTATATCTTATTCTCTTACTTTATCATTTATTCTTTACTTTGCTTTAGTTCTATCGCATTATATTATTTTCCTATGCTTTAGAAGTTCTCAACAATCCGAGTAGAAGTAGTCATTTAGCTATCTTTGTGATAAATTCACTATCTGGTTCATACGAGATGTCAGCATGCCTCTGAGATGCTAATGCATTGCATTTTTGGTTGTATCCCGTATTGTCATCCTTTGGCCGAGAGCTTGTCAGTTTGTCCAGAGAATCTTCGTGACCTACTCTTTCGGATTCTAGAACTCTTGTTGTTTTTGTTTGAGGTAGTTTAGGGTAGTTCACCCCGTGAGGCTCTTTGAATGAAGAGAACTCGTGAGTAACAAATGCCCCTTCTCTACAAAAACATATGGTCAAATAGGAGAATCAAATCAAACTAATTATGTACTAAATATAACTAAGATCATATACAAGAAATTTAAGACAAATGATATATAAAGGCATGTATCTATTTATATTCATTATAAAACTATTCAAGTTTCATTGAAGAGATCACATGATTATAATTACAAACATGGGTCATTTACATTTCTCACAATATTATCATTAAACCTTGCATCAATAGTAGTACAAAGTTGGCCAATGTGCATTAAATCAAGATGAAAATAAAATGTGTACTAAACAAAGATTTTATAAAAGTCTTATGTGTTTATATTATTTAATGAAGTATTCCAATTAAACTATAGATCACACATAATCACAATTGTTCCTCCATTTTACTTAATTAGTCTCAATGAAACCCACATCATCAGTATCTACAAGCATATACGTTACTTTTTTATAAAATCCCTTCCATAATTATATGTACACTCCATACAATCAAACATGACATTAGATTCAGTCGATAGAAACCTTGACATATTCTTGTTGGTCTCACATGCTACCTCAAGATTATTATTGATCAATTCTTATCAATGTAATTCAACCTTAAATACCAAATTCCTATTGCTCCACTCTATGAAATTTTTATTCAATTCACAATTTCTCTTATCCATTTCACTTATTAGCAACTTTAGCCTTTCATTTTCTACTTCCCACACCTAAACCTTCCTTAGACAACATTTGAATATGCATGACCTCAAGCACCAATCATGCTTGCACTGATTCCATTGTTTCAATTTTTTATCTATCTATGTTAAAAGCCCCTATTTGGCTACCTCTCTTGCAAGTTTCCTTTTCACCTCATAGGTAGAACTATTAACTTTTTTAACATTTCCATTGGAGCTATCATTTTCAACATTCTTTCTCTTTCCAAATTTTTCTACCTCTTGAAAATTTTCCCTTCACCTTATATGTAGAACTATTAAATTTTCCAAAATTTCCATTAGAGCTATCATTTTCAACACTCTTCCTCTTTCCCTTTCCAAATTTTTCCCTTTTTATTACTGTAAATATTTTTTGCATAAATATATTATTGAAAGTCATTATGTTTTTCCTCTCAATTATAAAAACATGTAAAATGCAGTATAATAATATAAAAAAATATCAAAGGGGTAAGTGTACGAGTTTGGATTCAAATTATCTTTTACACATGGAATAGAAGTGAATTTAACTATAAATAACACTTATGATACCTACTAAGTTTAAATACCTACAATCAAGCAATGAATAGAATGAGAAAAAATAGATACAACAACTAAAGGAATAATGATAGTATCATGAATTATGCATACAACCACTACAATAGAATTTTAATAACATGTACTTGTAGGATTCATGAGTTGTGAAGGCCATGTTGAAAGGATTAGAGGCAGAAAAATCAAATTACATAAAATTTGTTAATTGTATCGATAAAGATTACCTTTTATTAAGTCAACATCTAATTTTCCAAGTTCAATGAACAAGAGGACAAAACCTAGACTACATTTATTATAGCCATATGACAAAGGAAGGTAGTTACAAACTAAATAAATTTGTCACTTGACAATCATATGTTTATATTAAAATATAAAATAGCATATTGTTCCAACATACCAAGTAATTTAACTTTACACCATAAATATTCAATAATATAATGTTCAAATAGGAAATACAAAGGTAAAATTAACTATCATTCTCATCATCTCCTACACTCTCTATTTTGTGAAAGTGAAGACATGCCTTCATAAAATCGAATACACTTCTTAGGTTTCTTGTGCATTGATGGAGGGGTGATTTCAAGAGATTAAATCCATGTGGTTTCTCAAGTAAGGAAAGGGGGTGGAAACCATGTACTTTCACCCTGGCACTCTACACTCCTTAGTCCTATAGAAAACCTATAAATTTAAATGTGTACATTTAAGAATAAACCTATGTGAAGAAAAAAATTGTTAAACTGGATAAAAAATATAACATACAAAAATATACAAAGAAACACAATGTTGAGTTGTACCAATGAGAGATAATATCTATATTTTGAGAGGTCCATTTCTCAAATGAATTTCTAGAATCCAAAACAACCTATGTAAAAGGACTAGAAAAAGGTAGCTTTCTATCTAGAACAATGGTCTCAACAATGTGGACTTTGACACCACCTCATGGGATTGGAATGTTGTGGCAAAGTGCATCTCTTATCACATTAGCCATAATTCCTTTTCCAGCCAACATACCCTTTAAATATAAGGTCAAAATTATCTCTAATAATAGAATATCTACCATCATTATCTCTCCTCTCATCATCTAGAGCATATACTTGTGAAACATAGAAAAAGATCGTAGGTTCACCAAAACATAGAAAATGGGGTTTATTACCACTTTACTATAATAGAAGGGGGAAAAGTAGGGTGTGATGAACCTACCTTCTTCTATTTCATTCAAGAAATGAGATCCTCTAAGATAGAATTAACTTTCAGCCCTTAGGTGAATCAATTCTATGGAAGATCTAACAATTTCCTTTATGTGTGTGTGCATGGGGCAAATCTGTTGAGAACACTTTTGGGAGAAAGACTAAAAATAGTAAATCAAATGAAAAATGAAAATTAACACTTGGAATCATGAGATTAAACCTTAATCTAATAGAACCAAAAAAATTTAGATAGATCTAAGAGGGTTTAATATTTTTGCACTTGTCATCAAAATGTTGTTGCTAAATGTCAAGAACTGTTGCAAAGTGTCCTAGTGGCAAATGTGTCTTGGGAGCAGTATTTTGAGCTGAATTTTTGGGAGCCTCTAAATATGGATCTAAGATTCCTTTTCCATAGGTTTCACTACAAAAAATGGAAATAAATATGAGATCTAGGTTTTTGTGATCTTTACAACTTTTCTTGCAACTTTGACAACTTTGCAATTTTGCACTTTAGAGATCTCCAATATTCAATTTTTCTTCAACCTAGGACCTACAAAACACATAGGAGTTAAAAATTGTTTATTTTTGGTGAATGGGGATTTGTCTTGGTCAAACCCCATTTTGGTAATTAAACCTTAAAATTGAAACAATGAAAGATGAAAGGAATGATGAATGAACAATTTCTATGTTGCAACTCACCAAACCATTGATTTGAAACCTTTGAAGGACTGAAACCTAATTAATACCTCCAAGATCTTGGTCTTGCATGAAATGGATTGATTGATGTGATCTTGATACTTGAAATTTTGACTTGAATTCTTGAAACCTACATCACAATGTTAGCTCCAAAAACATGCATGATGCTTGATAAATTTGGCTTGATGCTTGAGATATTGAATGATGCAACAAATGATGAAGAAATATTCTCTTGAACACATTTTTTAATAATCCTTGCTCATATGAAAGTTCACCTCTTGCTAGATGTTTTGAATTCATAAAATAACCTTGCTTTTATAAATGATTTTTAATTTCCCAAAATTTAAACATTACAAGACGACATTTGAATATGAATTTGGGAATGTGAAAATACCACCAAAAAAAAATTTCAAATTTAAATTTATAACTTAAAGGGGACCCATTTTCCACCTAGATTTTTTGGAT
Source organism: Sequoiadendron giganteum (assembly GCA_007115665.2). NCBI lineage: Eukaryota > Viridiplantae > Streptophyta > Pinopsida > Cupressales > Cupressaceae > Sequoiadendron > Sequoiadendron giganteum. The sequence goes on along the minus strand of CM021100.1, from coordinate 735,368,611 downwards.
TAATGCTAATAGTTGCACAGATTACAATGATCAATTCTAAACTAACAAATAATCTATATCAAAACAACAAAGAATTAAGCAAGTAAAAATAATTAAACTAAACAAATAAATTGGAAATCTCTCACCGAATATGTGTTCACTCCTTTGAATTATCTTGATTGACCTTCTCCATTTTTCTATTTCAGTATTCTTGCCCTCAGATTTTTTGTATTGATGCAAGCATAACCTTGTTGAATGTCTAAGAAAAATATTGAAGATAAGTTTCTTCTCAAAAGTGTATGATTTCGGGAGGAGGAATAATGATAATGATAGGCCATTTTATAGATTTTGTGTTTTCGAACGATCAACTCAGATTCAAAGAGAGATTGATGAATATCATGCGATATGAGTTTTGTGTCAGATAGAACATGAGTTAGAAAAGACTGCAAGATAAAGACTAAATTAGAACGATAACTTAATCTTGTGTCAAGAATATTCAAAAATAGAAAGAACAAGACTTCTCGATTAAATAAACAATTTAATCTTGAGTTAAGAGTCTTCAAAAATAGAAGAAATAGACTTTGAATGTCAAAGAAAAAGTTAGAACTCGAAGATGAAGAATTCAAATGCATACATAAATTAATTAATTAAATAAATATATTTAATTAATAAACGCATTCATGCCCATGAGTTAGACCTAGTTAATTGACTAGTTGTGACACAGAGTCCTCTCACAGAGACGATCAGATACTGAACTCGAAGATAACTGACGGATTTAAAAATAGATCTTGAGTCAGAAGGTGAGTGAATGACTTAGATAATTGAATGACAAAAGAATGTGACATAAATAATTAATAAATGAATTAAATGTTAATTTAATTCAATATTCAAAAATGAAAGAATTAATTAAATAAATAAAGATAATTTATTTAATTTGATTTTTGAAAAGGATAAATTGAATAATTAAATAATAAATATTTAATTATAGTTGAAATATGACAAAGGGGTAATTAAATAATAAATTTTTTAATTAAGAAGGAAGAATTAATTAGTTAGCGACATAATTATAAAATTATGATTTATTTAATTAATCAAGTTGAATAAATGAATTAATGAATTAGTGAATTAATTAAAAGGGGTATTTAATTAATAGAGGAAATATGTATTAGAAAGGTAATTAAATAATAAAAATTATTTAATCATGACCATGGATAATAGAAAATTATGTCGAAAGTGGTGTTCGCAGGCCTAGACCAATTTTCAGTGTCTACAGTTTTCCCCTCTTTGATACAATGTTGTTATGACATTATATCAAAGAAAATATGCCTCAATCATGCCCCAACATGAAATAGGTTAGGGTATGCCCCCTCAAGAAAATTGACAATTTTTTGAAAAATTAAAAAAAAAATCAGGAAATATTCCCAATAAGTCAATTTGATAGTAAAAAATGCTATGGAGTTGACAAAATTGAATTTGGATGTTATATGGACGTGTACGGGTCAGTAGAAGTTGAAAGGTTAAGTGGCCAATAGACAAGGTTAGAAGAAATGCCACCCAAACCCTAGGTATAAATAAGAATTAGGTTGAAAACCAATTCATTTGCACTCGAAAGAGTTTGAACAACTGAGATTTTTCTTTGACTATTGGATGAAGATGGCTCCCATTACATATGCTGTGCATTGAGGATATCGGATCCGAACCTTTAGGAGGCCAGCCGACACAGGAGAATCGGTATGTACTCGAAAAAAAACTCTTGAAAGTTATATTTGCACATAGTTTTAGGCCTCAAAATCTTAGTAATCATATGCAGTATTTCAGGATTGATGCATATGCCGTCGTATGCATCGCATTTTCCTTTGGAATGATGCATATGGTAAAACACGCTTAGGCTAGGATAGTCATTTTAGGCATGAAACACATTTGTAAGAAAATTATCCGCATATGTATGTATGGAACACATCTGCATTTAGGATGTACACATGTAGGTTAGTTAACCGCATTTGCATTAGTGAAACTTATATGTATCAGGTGGACAGGTTATAGGAAATGCACCTCATTTTCTTTTTTGCAACACATTTGTAGTGGGTAGAAATTGGATTGGTGATGTGCAATGCATATGGAATATGTGCCGCAAATTATTTTTCTTGCAACACATTTGTATGAATGCACTACATCTGGTAAAGTGAGCTGCATGTGGCTGGCAAAATTTTCAAAAAAAATTTCTAAGAAAAAACTTTTGAAAAACTTGACATCATGGTTGAAATGTTGGTTATATTAGATCCTATTTACATGTGGGAGTCACGTCCGGACACCTTAGATTTGAGAGATCGTCTAAGTAGTGCAAAGATACAACTTTTGTGGAGAATTGGTCTTCGTCATTGTCTTTCGATGCTCACCATGTTGTGTGAGCGATGGCACTCTGAGACATCATCATTTCATATGTTGACTGGGGAGGTGGCTGTCACATTGGAGGATGTGTACAAGATACTTAGACTTCTGATCAGAGGAGAGTGGGTGATGTATGATACCCAACGTCGATTGAGTGAGCTAGCCATATTTTATCAGGTTGATGATATTAGTAGGCTTGGCATTGAGCATTATGAGATCAGATGGATGGTGTTCGAAGATAGATATGAGAGGATTGACTATATACTATGTACACCGATAGGTGGGATAATATTACCAGATCGACGAGGTCATGGTTTTCCTGTTGGATGGGGAGAGATGTTGGTGGGTATGTTAGAGAGAGAGACCGTGTATGCCCAAGGTTTGTGTCTATTAGGGATGATATATTTCCATTTAGATGATATTGCATATAGAGACGCATAGTTGATGAGTTGTGGGACCACTTTTTTGATGGTTTGGGCATGGGAGATGTTAGTTGTTTTTCGTCCTCTAGTTACTATAGAGCGACATGCTAGATCTTCGTATGTTTTTTGGTACATGGGAAACACAACTCAAAGCCATGTGAGAGATACTAGATATTGGAGACAAGCACTCAACATCTTAGATCAATTCACTTGGAGACCATACATGGACTATGAGCAGTGGTCTGATGAGGATAGACATTTTCCATATTGTAGACAGACACAATACCTAATTGGGAGGACTATTTTGAGTGTGCACATCATAGAGAGACACTTGCTAGAGCAAGTTTTGAGACAGTTCAGAGAGGTTCCAAATGAGCCTCGAGGTAGAGAAGAGTTCGCTCGTTCTTCTAGAGAGGTTCCATATTGGGGGCCCATGATTCTAGTAGCTACTGCAAAGTAGGAGATATATGCTTTACAACCATTATAGTGGGGATGGAGAGACGAAGTAGTAGATCTAGGGACCACAACTGCATATGACATATGGTGGGCAAAGCATCATCCGATTCCTTACACAGATCCAAATCAACTGACACTAGTTGAAAGATGAGGCACAGGGCTGAGAGGACGGCAAAGAGGTAGAGGTGGCAGAGTTGGAGAGAGGGGTGGTGGGGATGATGTTAGAGGAGGGGGTGGTGGTAGAGGTGCTAGATGAGGATGGATAGGGTAGAGAGGGGGTCAGGTAGGTGGACTTTCACCTATCTGAGAGGCAGTGGTAGAGGATGTACCGATGTTGGACATTAGAGGTGGAGCTGATGCACAGGTTGGAGAGGAGCATGCTGCCAAGGAGGCAATTGTAGAAGAGTTAGCCAATGTGGATATTGGGGTAGATGATGCCACAGAGGATGAGGATATGGATATGGATATGGATATAGATCCTCTAGGTATTCTGGCAGGGTATGGGGAGGATGATGTTGAGGAGGAGGCACCTATGGAGGAGCAGGAGAGAGAGCTTAGAGATCAAATTATGGAGGGGAGATAGGAGGATGATTCCCCTAGGGATAGTGATAGGGATGTCATGGAGGAGAGACTGAGACTAATGATAGTAGAGCTTGATGCCATGCGAATTGAGAGAGACAGTTCCCATGCAGAGAGAGATAGTGCACTTATGGAGAGGGATCAAGCCATAGCCCGATGACAGGAGATTGAGCAGAAGTATACTGAGGTTAGACACCTAGTCAATGGGTCTACATCTGATGGCATGGTATGGGAGTTAGTCAGAGCCATAGAGAGGGCTACATATTATAGGGACTTATATGAGTATGTGGTGCTAGTAGACAGACGAGCTCCTAGATTTTTAGAGGTTCACAACTAGAGATCACATAGCAAGAGTCATACCAGGACATAGAGTACCGAGGGTGTGGTAGGACCACCGAGGATGGGTCCATATGACAGGCCTTCCACCTCACAAAGAGTATCTCTGAGGAAGTTTCTACCACCTTCACCATGTGATAGTAATGGCAGTGGGACACGTTGATATATTTTATATGTAGACAATGTATTTTGATCAAAGAGCCTGCAAGCTCATTTTTATTTATGGATACATTTTGACATTGTACTGTGACACAATATTTTGAGTGATGTATATATGATTTTGGCAGCTTTTGTATGATATGCAGTTCTATTTTATGGTAATGCATTGCTTCTATATGATTATGTTTCCTATATGATGTATGTATATGTGTTATGAATGAATATTTCTACATGATGATTCTATATAGCTTATGATGTATGTATATGTGTTATGAATGAATATTTCTACATGATGATTCTATATAGTTTATGATGTTATGGATGTCTTTATTTATGATAATGGATATAATGCTCTACATAATGTCATTTATATGTGATGGTGAAATGCATGTAATGTTTCCATTATGTACCTTATGATGATGAAATGCCTATTATGCAATGATTTCATAAATATGTTCCTATATGTTTGAAATGCAATGTAACTATACGAAATGTTTATAGAATGTATGCAAATGCAGATTATCTAATGTTTTTGTTGTGTCACAGGACTTTATCATTATGTCAAAGAGAAAATGTTAGCATGAATGAATTTAGAATGTTAGTAAGAAATAACAAAGGTTGATTGATTGAAAAACATATGATATCCGATATTTTTCCAAATATGCTATGCGTGCTCATTATCATCATTGGGTGGGAAATGAAACAAATGGATAGTACACACCATGATATGAGATAGACCATAGTGTACACATTCATCCATCTACAAAGAACAAACAGTTATAGATAAGGAGTTTCTTAACTCATACTAAAGACCAAATTACCCTAGTCATTTTGTCTTGACAAACCACATACAACAAACAAATAAAAGATGGGTCATGAGATGTCATTGCTCCTCTAAATCCTTGATATGAAATCCTTGAGGAAACTTGTAACATGACTCAACAATCAATGTTAAAAAGATAGTTTACAGACAATAGCCAAAGAAAAAGAGTCCTAAGACATCCTTGCTTCTCTAAATCCTTCAAGGGACATCCTTGAGAAGCTAGTAACCGGACTAAATTCACAAATCGATAAAAAGATAAGACAAAATAAGATATAAAGTCATAAAGCCAAATAAAAATATTCACCAAAACTTGATCTTGTAGGTTTGTTTGATTTTTAATGTTTGACATAGCGTAATGTGAGGGATAACACTTACTGCAATAAGACATTGAGTCTGGTTTTGACTTGGTGACTATCTGTGTAAGGCATGACAAAGCCTGGTTTTAAAAAGACATGTGTCGTATAAGATGTTGGAGCTTGATGACATTGATGCGACAAGCTACATGAGGTTATGATAATTTGATGACATTTGTTGACAAGAAATACTTATCTTTCTAAGACATAAGTTGATCGCTTTGACAATGTGTTTGATATTGACTTGATAACAGTTTGAGATGTTGTCTTGTTGATGCATAATTTTTTTTGATTCCTTGACTGATTAAAAGTGTGTGTGTGTGTGTATTGACAGTGTATGAATTGAGATGATACCTTAAAGGACTGACCTAATGTGGCCTCGAGGGCTCATTGATTGAATAGCCTTGCCTACGTTGTACATGCAGAGACCTCGTAGTTCGACCAAAATTTAACTAACAAAACTGACTAAATATATGTGCTTAAGCTTATGATATGGAACATGTGTGATAGTTAATGTGAATGAACCCTATTGGAATGACCTAGTGTGGTCTCGAGAGCTTATCAATTGATTAGCCTTGCCTACATTGTACATGCATAGACCTCATAGTTCGACACGACCAATGACTTTGAATGTACAAAGAGTCATGATTCTAATGTGTGTGATACATGAAAAACCTAGAAAAACATACCTAATGCCTCGGGGGCACATCGACAGATGGCCTTGCCTACATCTAGTCACAAAGGCAACGTAGTTCAACTATGTCTACAATTGACTTAACATGAATAACTTTGACTTTGTTTTTGGGATTTCTTTTTTGTTGTTTGACATGTTTTTGATTTTTTTTTTTTGTTTTTGAAGTTTTCTAATGTTTTTGGATTTTTCAGGTCATTTTCTGATGGTTTAATGCTATGTACAAGGTTCCATGGCATAGAACAAGGATTTTCCCCCAGTCGGGAATAAGACATGTGAGATGGAGTGGGGAATGTGATGGAATGGATGTTAGATGTCAATCATTCCAAGCAATGGATAGGAAAACCATTTATTATGAGGTATGGTGAAAAAGTCTAATTGGAATGATGGTAGATGAAAGAGCAAGTTTGACTACACATGGCACCTATTTTCTAGGTTTTGACCATGGTACACATCCATAGCACCATCGAAGCGATTTTCACTATTGGATGGATTATTTCTCTTTACTTTACTTTTTTTTTTGTTGTTTTTCCAAAAACATTTGGTGTTACAAAGATGCCTGTTTGCCAGGTTTTCATCAAGGTAACAATTTTTTATTTTATTTTATTTTTTTAATGTTTTTGTATTTTTCTAGTTAAGACAAAAGACTCTCAGAAGTTATGTATAGAACCTTTTCAGATGAAGGTTGTTTATTGGTGACAAAAGTGGCTCTCCTTTAGGAGTAGAGAGTTGGTACGTTCTTGATCCAAAAGCTTCTGTGACAATATAAGGCCCTAACCAGTTAGGTTAAGACTTTCCTGGATTTTCACGTTTAGCTTGATTCTTGGGATTCTCCATTAAAACTAGGTCACCAATGTCAAAGTGTCTATTTAGAACTTTCCTATTATAGCTTCGATGAAGATGAATTTGATATGCTTGCAAATGGTCTAGTGTTTTCTATCTTCGCTCATCTAGTAATTCTAGCTCTTGTAATCTAGATACACAGTATTCTTGATCATCAATTTGACCTTTCAAGGATACCTTTAGGGAAGGAATTTCAACCTCAATAGGTAAGATAGCTTTGGATCCGAATACTAAGGAGTATGGAGTGACACCAGTGGGAGTAAAAATGCTTGTGCGGTAAGCCCATAAGGTAGGATTTAGTTGTAGGTGCCAGTCACGACCAACATCATTGACAGTCTTCTTTAGGATTCTAACAATGATTTTATTAGATGCCTTGGCTAGGACATTACCTTGTGGGTAATATGGGGTGGAAAAATGATGTTTGATATGGAACTCTTCACATAGATGGCGTACTTATTGGTTTTTGAATGGGAAGCCATTGTTTGTGATAATGGATTGGGGTACACCATATCGATAAATGATATAGTTTAAGATAAACTTGGATATTTGTGTGTCACTGATGTAGGTCATGGGAATAGCTTCGATCCATTTGGTGAAGCATTCGGTGGTGATTATGATGAATTTATGGCCGTTGGATGATGGAGGGTGTATCTTACCTATGAGGTCAAGTCCTCATTGGGAAAAAGGCCATGGTGATGTAATTGGATGAAGCTCCTGTGTTGGTGCTCTTATCAAATTTCCATGTATCTGACACTATCGACATTTATTTACAAAGATATATGAGTCTCTCTTCATTGTAGGCCAATAATAACCTAATCTGATAATCTTATGGGATAAAGTAGGACCACTCAAATGGGATACACATATACCCTCATGCACCGATTGCAAAGTTTTTTGTGCTTCTTCAACATCGAGACATCTCATTAGGGCGTTATCTAAGGTACCTCTATACAAGGTATCTTCGATGATGGTGTATTTAGTTGACTTATGGATAAAGGTTCAACATTGGTTATTTGACAGGTCTAGAGGTAAGGTTTGGTCAGTTAGATAGTTGAATATGTCTTTATACCAAGGGGAAGTAGGACCAACAATTATACACACCAGCACAAAATCAGGGACATCATAGGCGGGGACCAACAACTGTTCAACCAAAAAGTCAAACTTAGGCATGTTACTCAGAATATCCAATAAGGAACCCACAGTTGCCATAACATCTATAGCCCTGTTTTGAATACATGGTATTTGTTGAAAGGAAATATCATCAAAGTACTACTTGAAACTGTCAGCCATGCGCTTGTAGGGGGCAAGTTTCTCATCCTTAGTCCCATAATTATCATTTACTTGCGGGACTACGAGTTAAGAATCGCCAAAAACATGTAGACTCTTAATCTTCCACTGTGCTGTCATTTTTAATCTTGTCACTAAGGCTTCATACTCTGCTATGTTGTTGGTGCAAGGGAAAGCAATTCTGGACGATTTAGGAATGGTTTCACCTTGAGGTGTAACAAATAGAATACTTGATTCTGAACCACGTTGTGTATGTGACTCGTCAAATTATAATTTCCATCCGGTTCTAGTGTCAATGTTAAAGATAAATTTGTCAGGAAAATTTGCCACTAAAGGATGGTCTACCTTCATGGGTGCATCTGCTAATTGATCTACAATCGCTTGTCCTTTTATAGCCTTCCTCTCCACATATTGGATGTCATACTCACTAAGTATCATAACCCATTCAGCCAATCGACCTACTAATGTTGCCTTACTTAAGAGATATTTGAGGGGATCAATCTTTGTGACCAACATTGTTTGTTGATTGAGCATATAGTGCCGAAGTTTTTGAGTAGAAAAAACTACCGCAAGACAGGCATGTTCTATGTTGTTGTAGTTTAATTCATATCCTACCAAGGTATGACTAATGTAGTAGACTACTCTCTCATGACCTTGATCATCGTGTTGTGCGAGAAGAGCTCCTAATGCTGACTGAGTTGCTGAAATGTATAGTATCAACAGTTTTCCATCTATAGGTGGCATTAAAATAGGTGGAGTGAGCAAGTAATCCTTGATCTGTTGGAAAGCTTCCTGAAATTTAGGTGTCCACACAAATGGTACTCCTTTCTTGAGAAAATGTTTAAAGGGGTGTATTTTGTCTGCCAGTTGTACAATGAAATGCTTGATGGACTTTAATCTTCCCTGTAGTGTTCTTAGTTGACCAATGCTAATAGAAGGAGGAATTTATATGATAGCTCTTACCTTCTTTGGATCTACTTCAATGCCTCTTCGGGAAATGATATACCATATAAGTTTCCCTGATTTTACTTTAAAGACACACTTCTTCAGATTTAGCCTAATGTTGTAATTGTCTAGCCTCTCGAATATCTTATCTAGAACCTTCAAATGATCTGCCCTTGTTTCTGATTTAGCTATAATGTCATCTACATAATCTTCCATGAGAGTGTGTACAAATTCATAGAAAATCATAGTCATTGCTTGTTGATAGGTATCTCCTGTGTTCTTAAGCCCAAAAGGAATAACATTCCAATAGTATGTGCCCCATGGACACGTGAAAGATGTCTTGTGTTGGTCTTTAGCTACGATTTTGATTTGGTTATATCTAGAGAAACCATCCATGAGGGATAGCATCTTGTATCCTGCTGTAAGATCTACTATCATGTCTATGTTCGGAAAAGGGAAGTCATGCTTAGGAAATGCCTTGCTGATGTCTCTAAATTCTATGCAAATACGGATGCCCCTTGTTTGCATAGTCTATAGTTCTAATAAATCCAACATCTAAGAGTTTCTTAAGTTCTTCTTTGACCAGTAGAGAAATCTATGGATGCATTTTCCTTAACTTTTGTTTGACTAGCTTAATACTTGGTTGTAACGGTAGATGGTGTAATATAAGGTCTTGATCCAGCCCAGGCATGTCAGTGTATGACCATGGAAATTTTATCTGTCTCTTTGCGAAGAATTCCTTAAAACCAGGTTGTTCTACCTCTGTCAATGATGCTGCAAAGTATATGTGTCGAGGGTTTTCTTTTGTATTTATGTTGATTCCAATAGACTCTTCTACTAGCATTGGTGATTTTTTCTGTTCAACAGGGAGAATATTTAAACCTCTATCCTTGGGTGCCTTAGAGAGGTTTTCACCCTCGGCTACATCCTTTATTTTGATTGTTTCTTCATCCAAAGGCGCCTTTTGGTTTTCCCCTAAGGACTCGTCATTTTTCTCAGTTTCATCATTTTTCTTTTTCTTTTCATTTTGTGACTAGATGTGTAAATAGACTCCCCAAAATATGCTTTGTCATCCAAGACTATGGTAAAACCAACTTTATGATCCCCTCTTGGTATGCCTTCTCGAAGTCCCATGAACTCAACAATTTCTTCATCGTTCTCGAATGTATCCATGATGGGTGTACCTTGTTGATCCTAGTCGATAAGTTCAAGATATATGAGAGGCATTTCATCATCAGAGTTATTAAAGGTAGAAGCTGACAAGGTGAATATAGAGTGGCTGACATGATCACATAAGTTTTGGATTAACTCCTTGTTATTTTTCCTATAGGTAGGTATAATATGTTGTGGGACTATTGTAAAGGCTGAGTCATTAGAAGATGGTCTGGGAGGTGCCCAAGATGCATGATCAAGGTTTTCCCAATAATAGTGCTTATGCCATTCTTCTTTAGGTCCAATTCTCCAAAGAGATCATCTATATTCATGGTACTGGTAGAGGAAAAAGAATCCCATTGACAATCTCTTGAGTCAGGAGAGTCATCGTAAACTAGGGGAAGTGGTTCGTGAGACTTGTCATAAACTAGGGGAAGTGGCTCATGAGACTCATCGTAAACTGGGGGAAGTGGTTCATGAGACTCATTGTAAACTAGGGGAAGTGGTTCGTGAGATATCTCGATGTCTGCATAAGCACTTACTTCCTCTTGAAATGGTGACAAAGTACTAGGAAAACCAATTCTAAGTAGTTGAAACCCTAGCCCTAGGAATTTCGGTTGTGGTGAGACAGTGATCGGTTTTGTCCTTCCATTTTGATGTAGTCCTAATCCACTGTGCCCATCATAGCCTTCATTTTGCATAATCTTAAAGCCCTTTCCATATTGGTCCTTAGCTATTTGAATAGACGACGAGGGGTATTCATTGTCTTCTTGATACAACCAAGAGGTAATCTCACCTTGATCCATAGTTTCTTCACTTAATTCTCCCGATTTGGTTAATGTCATTGCAGGGGGAACATGAAATGCAACTACTGAGTGTCTTCTATTCAGCATGGGTAGACCATATGCACTTCCTTATATCCCTGAGATACTTATGCACTTCCAATAATTTGTTTGTTGTACTGATAACACGTCCAATGCCCATGTTCCCATTGCAGAGGACCTACCAGAACCAATCTTTAGTAGCTTTGGTCCAATTTTTTCTCTTTTCATGTGTGTTAATATGCTCCTTCGATAGAAGCAATGGGGTAGTCATTGATGTGGTAGGGAGCTCTTCAGTTGAAGACCATTTTTGAATATATGTTGTATGGTCTACCACCTATGCCTTTAATTCATCCTTGGAGGTCTTATCCTTGTTTATTTGGTGGACAATGGTGGCGATGGATCCCTGAAGATGGTCAATATTTTTCTCTCTTGTGGATTTCCTGAGGTTAATGGTAGAGATATTGTAGTTAACCCCTTCCTCACCCATTACCGAGGTGGAAATTTGTACCATTCTCAATCCAGATGCATCCATGGTCAACTCAAATCTGACCTTCAGCTTCTTTTTCTTCTTGGTGCTGATTTGGGCTTGAGCCAAGATGGTCTCCAACTTTGTCTTTGGATCCATTGGGGTTGGGGACTTCTTTTCTAGTTGCCTCTCAAACCATTCGGGCATCTGAGTTCCCTTTTCAGTGATTCATGATCACCTTCCTCTTCACGAGCATGTTGGATTTTCAACGTTTGTCACCTGAGGTCTCTTGTTCTAGTTTTTCCCATTCTTCTTCATCTGAATCTTGAATAAACACATTCACCTTTTTTGGAGACTTAGTTTCTATGTGCTCCTTAGGTCTGTCATCTTTATTGGAAATTTTTTCTTCCAATTCCTCATGTTCATGCTCTTCATGGTGTTCTATTGGGCTTCTTCTTATTTCAACCTCTTCCTCAAGCTTGTCCTCTTCTTTCTTTTCTTTCTTTCCCTCTTCTTGTTCTTCTAGAAGAGGCATATCTTCATCATGTTTGGGGCCTTGATCTTTCTCCCCTGCTGGAGGTTTAGTGTCCTCCATTTCCATCAACACCTTTTTCTTTGAAAGCAGGTAGCCTTTTAGCTTCTTCCTCCCCAACATCTTTGAGCTACCGAGCCAACTCCTCTTCGAGGTCAGGATCAAATCTTTCCACGATATACTTTGGCTCATCATATTCTTCCTCAAAGGATTTTTCTTCCTCTTCATCATGGATGACCTCATCAATTACTAGATGTTGATGTGGAGGATGCTCATGATAATCGTCTACTTCTTCCTCCAGTCTCTTGGCTACTTCCTTTTGCTTCCTATCCAATTCTTCAGAAATTTGCATGATTGCCTCAATCAAGGGAGGCTCAATAGAAGGAGGAGGGACAAGGAGACCAATTATGGCATAAGATAAAGTGGCCTGCATAGCAGGGTTTGCAAACATTCTAGAGAGCTCAAAGGGCATTTTTTGCATGTATTTAGTGAAAGCTTCTGGGAGGACAAGAGTGGGCATCATTGTTGTTGTAGTGGCATGTGAAAGAGAAAATGTGGGAGACATGGATGTGGAAGAGAGCGGGGAAGTAGTGGTGGATGAGGAATCCATATTTATCACCTACACCACATGAGAGGTGGAGGCAAGGTGGACTGAAATGTCCACTGCAGGTAGAGAGTTGGAAACCACTGCTTGTGAGATAGGCAAGGGAGTAACAATATTGGAAATTTTTGCAGTCAGGACAACAAGTGTAATAGGTGAGAACTTTGGTTGCTCTTCTCCCTTGTGGATCAGATCCTCCTAGATAGTGGGCATTCATGTGAAATTTCCTGACTTCTTTGAAGTTCCAATCTCCAGAGCCTTCTCTAAAGACTCTTTAGATTTAGGCTAATGCCCAAAAACCTCTTTTCTCTTCATTGATCATGTTTTTGGGGGAGACGTTGAGGTCTCTCCTGTCAGGGCAACATTAGAGGCACTATCAATTTCACCCTCCATTGACTCATCGAGCTCCCCATATGTCAGGGTTACTCCTTGCTACTTTAATTGGGATATTTTCTCATCAATCCATTGTTTGGTTCTTGCCTCAATAGGCTTTGTAATGATGATGAGGTCATTGACCTCCTCTTCATTCCAGTCTATTAATGGCAGTGATAATTTGGTGACAATTTCATACCTTGGGTCCACCATCGTACCCTCTTCTTTGACCATTTGCTCTAGTATAGGAAATAATTTAACCACCTTGATGAAGTAGACCGCTATGTGCATGTACTGCCGCATACACATCTCCTTGTCATCCTTGCAATTAGCCAAAAATTCTTCAACATTGTGTAGGTGGTCATATTCCAATCTAACCATTTTCTTCATCTTGCCATATGGATCCATCCATGGCTGAGTAGTGTGAAACTTCAAGTTGTATTCATTCATCTCCTTGTCAGAATATTCTACAATTTGGGAGGTATCAAACTTGAATATGCCTTGACTAAAGGAGAGGGGATAAGGAATCCCCACTTAATGCTTGTCACTCAAGAGGGTGTGTGATCACTATAGCTATCATGAGAGTTCAAGCAATACTATCTGGTTATTTTGGTACTAGGGCAGCTTATATGGTTTATCAGAAAAACCCTCAGCTCGGATGTAGGTGAATTGAGAATTGTATAAATATAAATCCAAACCGACGGATGAAGGAATTTTCACTATGTGAGACTCTCCTTTTGGTATCACTCCCAAGGATTCTAATGATGTGGCCTATGGAGGCATCGTTGACCTTACAGTATTCCCTATTGAAATTTTTTTATTGAAGTTGATGGTACTTATCATGTACTCCTTTAGTTCCCTTTCTGGAGTTGGATTTGGTACCACAAATAATCCCCTATATTGGGCACGATCGGAAAGAAAGTAGACAAAATATGACGTCGTGTATAACTTTGAAGTTTCCTTCACGTCCATAAGCTACTCATGTAAGTAGTCACTAATCATTCGCACCCAATAGAATATGGCATTTCCTTAGATTATTTCCTCTATGAAATACAACATCCATTCTTCGAAGAAAGTCACAATCGAAAGGCCCATAACTCTGCTTAGAAGAGTTACCAAGTCATGGTAATATTTGCAAAAGTTACTTTGGAAGAGCTCCTAGGGCACCTTATTGGCATTGCCCCTCTTCTCCTTCAGCTAATATTGATTTATGAGATTATTGCATTTAAGGGGATCAATGTGCCACATTTTTTTACCATATTCCTTGGGTGTCTGCTCAATTTTTCTGAAGGTAGGGATGCAAAAATTCCTCCCTATTGATTTGGCAGACAATTCAACCAATATGTTCCCATCTCTATCAACTATTATTTTGGTGTCTTCTTGGTATGCCTCCTTGTAGGCCATCACAATTTCAGGGGCTATGAGATTTGGTGGGAATCCGGTAGCCTTGGCTAATTCATTGGCTCTAATTTTTCTGGCATTTTTTGTTGTGGGATTGAGCCTTTGTTTGAATTCATCAATGTTGATGTGTCCCATATTAGTGTCTGAGATCTCCTTCCATGCTATGGTGACCTTTGGGTTGATGGGATCCCCTTGGAACTTGTACCTCATTTGATCTTTATCCTCTTTGCCTTGAGTTGTTTTTGTGATTTTCTCCCCTTTGTCTTTCTCTGCGACTGCCCCAAAGGATCCGACAGCTGGTTCCATATATCTTGCAACCAAAGGAAAAAAAAATGATTCGAGCATAATAATATGAGGAATGTTAGCCAAGATTCTCCAAAAAAATGTTAGATTAGACAATTCATGCTGTAAAGATCATAAAAATCCTCTAAAAATCATCTTCATCTTTCTTTTGGAGGAAATTGGGCAATGTGGGCCCAGGGGTGTGGACCTCCCTAGGCTGGCAACTATTTTGAGGGCTCTGCCATTAAAATAGCACTCGCAAGGTGGCATCCCACAAACAAAGTCCCACAATGTGGGACTCGCAAGGTCGGAGGATGACAAATATGTGCGGGCCAGAAGATGCAAAAGGACTCAATAATTTGGTTGGTTGAAACGATAGTGATGGGATGGGGGTTTGACATGGGAGGCCTGCACGGTCGGACCCTCAAGAGGAATCAGCCATCCATCTTCTTTTGATATTGATTTAATATTCCAATGATGAGGAGGATGTCAGGTTCTATAGCACGGGGAGACAAATACTTAAGGCCATCTGGAATAGAAAAATCCAAATGGATTCTCAAAGACAGGAGTCCGCACGACTTCACCCACACGCCCAACCTTTAATAATTTTCATGAATTTTGGATAGCACTCCCAATCACGAGACCTAATGGATGGAGGAATGTAATGCAATACCTATCGGAAATAACGAGCACCAAATAGAAATTCATGGACGACGACCTGTTAGTGTGGGCCCGAGAGGGTGCAAGGGTCATTCTTTAAGCTTGTGAATTTTGCAAGTTTTCCTTAAACGACGGTCACTAGGGCGAGCCCCGGTCGTCAAGAGGATGAGTAACTAAGACTATTTGGAATGACTAAGCCTATGAGAAATTTGTAGAAGGAAGATCACATGGTTAGGCCTGATAGGGTTGATGGATGTGCCCTTTGCACTTGTGAAACTTTCAAGGTTTGGCCTGTCAAGCATAGAGGTGGGACTTGCGCATCAAGAGAGTGGAATCAGACAATTGTTTTGAGATGATGGGGCCAAAATATGAATTACATTTGGAGGTCCACATCTACAGACCCGAGGAGGTTGGAGGGTCTATCCTTGGACCTATGAAATTTGGCAAGGCTTAGGATGGCCAAGAGGAGGGAGTATTCCATGAAGGTGGCCCCGACAAGGGTGGAAGCCATTTTCAAAAATTTAGCATTTGCATGGGAATGGGACAACTAAGAGGGTAATGCAGGTCCGAAGGGCATGGCCATGATACTTAAGAATAATGGTGAGGGTGACTAGTTCTGAAGGGTTCCATATTTTTGTTTTCTAAGGTTTTTCGGTTTTCTATCTTGTGGGTTTTGTAGTGAGGTCATTTGTTTACCCAGATTCACCATTTTGTTGAGCAAACACTTTAATCATTTTTGAATTTTGGAGGAAACAAAGATGGCGAGGAGTGACTACAAACTCACCTTTGACTCTAGTACTGGATAACGACGAATAAACCTCAAATGATGCTTAATTGATAGAGGGAGTTTGCGGGCATGATGATGGCAATGGTTGGGGGCTCTGAAACTTCTTCTACAAAAGAATATTGTGAAAATGACAGCTCAAGCAGGTATTTATAGAAAATATCACATTTAATGCCCTGATTGAATGCTTGTACAATGAAAACAAGAGTTGGTTAACAGTCACTTCAAAACAATGTCAGGGATGACAAAGTTTTCCCAATGGACAACGGTCAAGCACTAGCCATCTGAACTGACAAGTGGTGAAAAATGACAAAGGTGACCGCGAATTCTATAAGGCGGGAGGATGCCCTAAGACCACCATTCAGAATGGTGTCAATAAGAAGGAAAACCACATAGGTCAGCCCATAGGGGCGGGCTGCATAGTGGGAAGGATGCCAACTTTAAGACATGAAGGCAAACAACCAAGGGAATCTCGCGATGACTTGGGACTTTGAAAATTTGGGAAGCAAAATATGATCAACTCAGGATGATTCTTTTAGAGTTCCTCAACCATTTTGGACTTAAAATAAGGGGCACGCAAAACAAGGTGAAAGAAAAGTGACCTTACACAAGCACAAAGAGAGAGTCCCCATTCCGAATGGGGCATGTGTCTTATGGGCACAACAAATGGCAACTCCACTGGGGAGGACACTCCTGAATTTCTAAGGATAAATATTCATTTACAACCCAAAATCTCTGGTTTCGCAGACCAGGGGCCAGTTTCAAAAATTGAACTAAGTAGCAAGTTGAGGATGGGATCCTTGGTTGAATCATGTTATATGATCATCATGGAAGTGTGTGTGAGGTGAGTTCATTTTCTTTCCTCAGGAATTGTGTAGATGACTATTGATCGGGCAAGGACAAGCTACATAAATTGTCTGACCCCAAAAGTAACTTGGGCATTCCTTCGCTACTAGTCAGGCGTCCATAGCCCCGATGAAGTTATTGTTGTGACCCCACAAATATAGCTCTACTACTAGTTGGGCATCTATAGCCTCGGTAGAGTTATTTGTACACCCATTTAGTTGCATTATTTGACTTCCTTTCTTCTTTTCCTTTTGATGTTTCTTTGCAATAATTTTTTTTTGTTGCTTAACTGTGTAAGCACTGAAGCTCTCAATGGGTTTGGGAATCACAGTGGTCACTAGAATAGACTTAATATTTTTCACTTGTCTAACCTTCCTAGCAGTTACCACACAATTCTTTGGAAACATTTAAATTGTGTTTTGTGTATGATCCATGATAAGCGTAAAACAATTCAAACAAGGGTGCAATCCTAGGTTAGTTCAAAGTTCAAAGGAAGAAAACAACTCCTAGAAGCATTAAAAAATTGATAGCTGGAATGAAGGCTTATCCAAAGAATAAACAAGAGTAGGTATTAGAATGAACCATTCATCAAACCGAGCATGGCCATCACATCGGGACCAAAGGACACCCTCAACAAAGAAAAATAACTGGGGAATGGGTGCAAAAAAAGTGAGAGAAAAACAACAAAGTAATTGAAACCTAACCTAGCCTATGTACAAATATTTACAAGGGACGAGCTGCAATAACTCAGGGGAGGAAATAATGCTTAAGGTGCTGCCTATTGACAAGAAATGGGACGTCTTCACCAGTTAAGGTCTTTAAACAAAAAACATTATCCCCCAAGATTTCAACAATTTAAAAGGGGCCAAGCCATAGCTTGTTGAATTTTTCATGTCCCCCTTTCTTCTCATGGGCCTTTTACCAACATAGGACTAGATCAGAAATTCGAAAGGCCTTTACTTTGGCTTGTCGGTCAAACCATCTTTTGAGTATGCCCTTATTTTTTGAAAATTTTTCAATGGCATGGTCTTGTACTTCTTCCAAGTGAAGTAGCTGGACTAAGCGAGCCTCCCTTTGATCCCCTTCTTCATCAAAAATATTGATGAATTTAAGGGTGGGGATCTTTAGGTGAATCAAGAACACATGCTCAAGGCCATAGATGAGGTGGAATGGGGAATCTCCCAAGATAGCCTTATGATGCATACGATCTGCCCAAAGGGGAAAATGGAGTTGGGTATGCCAGTCCTTGGGATTCCTATCAAGTAGCTTCTTAACGAAAGTGATTAGGTTATTATTGGTTGATTCAGAAAGGCCATTGCCTTAGGGGTATTAGTTGGATGAGAATTTAAGGGCAATTCCATGATTGAAGGCCCAACTAGAAAATATTAACGAGGCAAAAGTGAGACCATTGTCACAAATGAGAGCATAGGGGCAATTGAAACAATTTACAATAAAACTTTCAAGGAAATCAATAACTACCTCTATGGTACATTGCATACATACATTAGCTTTCATCCATCTAGTACAATAGTTAAAGGTGGTTAGAATGTACCTATGACCCAAAAAATATGGTCGACTTATTGGACTGATGAAGTCGAGACCCCATTGTGTGAATGGTCTTACCTCCAAAATGGGTTGCAATGGGACAACAATGTTCCTCTCTCTGGTTGCAATGGTCTGGAAAACATGGAATGTTTGAGCATGATTATGGTAGTCTTTGAACACCATGGGACAATAGTATCCTTCTCATAAGATTTGATGAGCAGTAGAGGGACATGACCCATGACCAATACCAAATTTGTCATGAAAATCCTTCATCACATGCATTTCTTCTTCCTTATCTAGGCATTTAAGATAGATCCCTTCATGATTTTTCTTATAAATTATGGAACACTGCAACATATAACTGCTACTCTTCAGTCTAAGGGCATGCTTTTGGACTCCCTACAAGTGGGGCAGACATCTATGGTTCAACAAATAGTAGATGATATCATTGTACCATTCCCTTCGGGAGACATCTTCAAGTTGATATTGTTGAACTATAACCTCAAGCCCTGCTTTATCCACTCCTTAAGTTATTGTTCGGGTGAGTGCTTGGCCTCTAACCAATTTCATTGGTTGGATTTCCATGTCATATTCCTGTAACAAGGTGACCCATTTTCCCCTTCTTTCTCCCAATTCATTTGGAATCAACAACATCCTCACTGCTAGGTCAAACACTATAGAAAATACCTTGTTTCATACGATGTGGTGTCTGAACTTCTTAACTCCTCTAAAAAGAGCATATGCTTTCTTTTCCACATTGTGATATCTTAGCTCAAGATCCTTTAATGGATCACTCATGAAGGAAAGTGGGTTCTCATTTCCTTCATCATCTTTTTGGGTTAATATGCTGGCACACGAGTGATTTGAAGCAAAGGAAAAAATGTAGAAAGGCTTCAAATAATTTGGACTAACTAACACAAGGGCATCAAAAATTTTCTTTTTGATTTCCTCAAATTCTTGCTTCACTTCTAATTTCCACTCGATCTTCGCATCTTGCTTTAGCATCACGTTGAGTGGCTTGAAAATTTCAGCAAAGCCTATGATGAAATTTCAAATGAAGTTTATCTTTTTGAAAAAATATTTCGGTTATTTTTTACTGCCCGATAGCTGGATCTTCAAGAGAGACTAGATGCGCTTGGGATCTATGGAAATTCCTCATTCTAAAATAACATGCCCAAGCAACTTACCTTTTGTAATTCCAAAGATGTATTTCTTTGGATTCAAGGATATGCTGAATTCCCTGCACCTCTAGAATAACTTACATAGATAAGATAAATGGTCTCCCCTATTCTTGGAGAATATTGTAAGACCATCCATATAGATAATGATACATTTTCCAATTATTTCCTTGAAGGCGATGTCCATCGCACATTAGAAGGTGGTGCTTGCGTTGATCAACTCGAAAGGAATTCTTCTGTATGCAATGGTTCCACACTTGGTGGTGAACGTCATTTTATGCCTATCCTTATACTGCACCATCACTTGATTGTACCCAAAGTAATCATCCAAGAAGGACATCATTTGAGAGCCATTAACTACTTTCAATACCTCATCTAGCGAAGGAACTAGATAGTTATCTTTTTCTGAAGCTCTACTCAAATTATGGAAATCAACACACAACCTAATTTCACCATTCTTCTTCTTGGTCAGAACTAGATTGGCCACCCATGTAGAGTGTTTGACTGGAAATATGACTCTAGAAGACAATATCTTTTGTACCTCTTTGTAAATAAATGGTTCTAGCAGTGCATGGACAGGGCATTGTCATTGTCAAAATGGTTTAACATCTGGTCTAAGAAGAAAAGTGTGTATTATTATTGATGTGTCATATGTTTTCAAATCCTCGTAACTCCAAGAAACTACATCATGATATTTCTGCAAGGAATCAATGATACCTTCCATTTCCTCTAGTGTGCAGACCTTACCAATGAATACATTTTAGTTTCCTCAAATGTTTCAATATTATGAGTATCACACTTGTTGCTAATGGAGTCTTTCTTTGCCTACTAATCTTGATCTCTAATCTGATATAATTCAAATATCCACTCTAATTGGACCATACCTCTTGGAATGGTGTTGGTCTTGAGGTTGATGACCCCTTCTATATCTAATTTAGCCTCTTCAGGCTCAACTTCATCAATTATTTGGGCCACAAAGAAAATCGGAGCTAGTAATGAAATCCAGGATGTGTTTATCATCATTGAAAGCTTCAAAATTAGCCACATTGTGTGACACAGATGGAATAGAGGTGAGATCAACAGTGAATCTCTTGAGGCTAGACAATGACATGGGTTGTAGGGTACTGGCCACCTGGGCCAAAGCATTAGCAGTGTAATTCTAGGAGTGCGGGATCAATTGAATGTTAAATTCATCTAGACTCTTTAGCAGATCCCATACCCTATACCTATAATTGGTTAGTATTCTATCATAGCAGGAGTAGATTTTTCTTATTTCACAACTAAATCTGAATCACCAAAGACTTGTAACATTTTGACCTTCTTCCTTAATTCCATGAGGAGGCTAAGAACTAACACCTCATAATTTTCTATGTTATCCGTGCAATAAAACTAAAGTTTATGGGCAAAAAAATATGACTTACCCGTGGGGATGATCCAATCGAAGCCGGATTTGGATCCTTGCTTGGATTTGGATCCCACAAAGTGTAGGGTCCAAAAATTGGAAGAATCCTCAACCTTGGAATTAGCAAACCTGATTTTTTCTTCTGATGACATCTTAGTTTAAGCAACCTTAGGAGGTGGCATAGGTCCAGTGTAGCCTTAATCTGGTCATACTAGTTGAGCCTCCCTTTTAGGGGTTACTTGTCCTTTAATGTGCTCTATTTCTATTTGGCACATGCAAATCTCAAATTTAGAGTGGGCAACATTATGTACCCTACACCAACTGGACAATAGGATCTCCTAACAATTTATTCTTGACCCCAAATTGAGTTGGTCTTGTACACACTTTTCAATGAAATCTTGGAATCCCTCTAGCAAACCAAGGTTTCCATCTTCATAAGAATCCTAGTCATCTGATTCAACCAAAATTTATGTGCTCTGAGGCGTGTGGCTCAAGTTGACATGCAAACTACATAAAATAAGGAGGACTTCCTCAGTTTCCTCCTCCTCATAGCATTCTGGTTCATTTGAATATGCCACATGGAAATAATTCCCTAGCTCTATTTTAGAAAACAAAACCTCATTCATGTTGTTGTATTCCATAATCATGAATTTCATACACGGTTCCCGATCCATACGGATCTAATTTGGTGACCCCTTCCATGGCAGCGATAGGTGAGAATAGTTTGTGGTAGCATACATATTTAGTACCCACGTGAAATCCCTACCAAGATAATACTGTAGGTATCCGAGATATTAGCAACCTGAATGTCAATCATTTGTTGTATCCTTGGATCAGTAACAATTTGCATAAGGATCCTATTGATTTCATCAACTATGATGATCTTTGTTGTATCAAGTTGCATCACCTTGCACCATGAGGGAGTCAGAACTATTCCCAAGGCTTTGCATACTGACAAGGGCATGACATTAGCAGAGGCTCTCGAATCAAGAAAATAATTGTGAAGGTTTTATCCAAATATTCTAATGGTGGTCAGGAAGGGAGGGGTTTTTCAACTTTCATTGAAATATTCCCCCAGAGATGTCCACTTGGGTTACCTAAAATTTTTCTTTATCATTGCCTTTGTTTTGGGTTTGGGCCTAATCTGATTCCTTGGTAGGTTGTTTGTTGGTTTTCTGGTTTGAGGGTAGTTCTGCTTTCTTATTGAAAATCTATTGTATGATAGGCTCAAGCTATGAGTCATCAAAGGAGACTCTTTTCGTAGGTGCTTCTTGGGTTGACTTGGATGAAGGATTCCCACTGATCATTTTGAAGAAGGCATTCTTAACTACCAGGACTTTGAGAAATTCAAAGGCATAAAAACTTATCTTGACCTTCTTGAATTCCTCAACCACATATTCCCCCATTTGTTGATTTCGACATTGAAAGGGGTACTCTGGGAGGGGCCAAAAGGATGGTTTTGGTTCTTAACTTGCTACCTATTTCTATTAAATTGATTTTTAGTTACATGTGGGTAGCTTGGGTTGTTGCTAGAATTTAGGTCAGGAGTGGTGCTAAAATTGTTAGGTGAGGTGGAGGTAGTGAAAGGACCACCAACTTGAACACCCACCTACCTACTCCTTAGATCATATGGGGTAGTCCTTTGGTGAAACATTTGAAATTCATCCTCTCTCATATCCTCATCTACTGGACCATTATCTACTAAATTGAAAAGCTGAGCTAAAGTACTTTCAGTACTTACCTCAATTTTATTTTTGTTGCTTGAAGCAACAATAGTCTCCTTCTCGGGCATATTACACTCGACCTTTGGGAAAGGGTCCTAGTTGACCACCAAAACCGAGGAATCATATGGTTGGTATGGTACGATGTCTCTACATCCTAAGCTTTCAAACTTTTTCTAGACCTCTATTTGGAAAATTTCAATGGTTGCCTGGAATTTTGGGCAATCCAATTCAGAATGTTGGCTCATCTTATGGATGTAGTACTAGCCAAATAAGGAAACCTCTTCCAGGTATACCCCACTCATGGTCTTATCATTGTTGTTGGGCTAGTCAACTAGCGTGGGAACACCACCATTTTTCGGCCTAGTGGTCCATGTTTGATTTTGTCTTTGGAAAGGAAATTGTCGAATTTTTGCCTTGAATTCTGATATATCCCATAGTTTTATCCAGAAGAGGCACCGACATCACGAGTGCCACGGTTGTCACAATTGAGGTTGGCTTGGATGCTTCTTTGAAAAAATTTCAGCTAGTTGTTCTATTTCCTTAAGTGTGTCATCTTGGTTAACATTTTCTTGATCATTTTTGTTAACTCATTGATCCGGTCCTTTTATGTGTTGTTTGGTTGTGCAGCTAAATTGTGAAGGAAGATCGGTTGCACCGCTGGCTGATTTTGATGGGTAGGTGGGAGCTTAGAAGCTTGAATGTATGTCAACACTTGGGGTGGTTGAGCATGCACTTGTTGTTGCTAGGGATGCAAGAATTGAGGCATGGGAGGCATCTGATTCAATGACTACCTCGGGTGAGGCATCATTGTGAGCTACAAAATTGGGTTCATCAGGGGTGTCTGTTGTGCCAAAGCCTGGGTAATCCCTTGGACTCGATATGGATGGGAAACTAGCCTCATATATGGTAGTGGAACAACAATGTGTTGTCCCAGATCTGTACTTTTCGTAACTGCTTTTGCATAGGCCTTTGTCAACTGTCTAGGTGGTGGGGGCATTATTTTCACCAAGGCAAAAGTGAGGTTGTCCAAGGTTGCATAGTATACCAGGCGGGTGAAAGAATCATCGAACACATAGGGCAGTTGCAGTCTCATGTAGGCCCTATAAAATATTTCATTAAAAGAGTTGATTGGCTTGTTAATCTCCCTTTGAATTTCCATGAACTATTGGTATAACTCTAAGGGACTGACCTAGATCTTGAAAATTTTTAAGAAAACATCCTTCAAAAGGTCCCATGTGTTGATGGATCCTGTCGATAAGTGTATGTACCAGTAGAAGGCCTCCTCTCCCAAGGAATAAGGGAAAGACCTACATGCCACATATTCATGTATGATTTGGATATCCTTCAAGGCTATTTGAAAGATCTTTAAGTGTTCCTCTACTATCCTTTACAGATCTCGACGATTGAACTTTATGCAAAAGCCCTCCAGGTTCTTTGACATTTCATGGTAGACATTGAAGGACAAGGAAGACGAGTTGTTTCCTAGCCATGCCATGGGAGGTGGTGGTGGACGAGATTGCACCAGATTGACTTGAGGTTGTAGTGGAGGGGAAGCACTCAATGAGACAACACCCGAGAATGGGGGTGCGTTGAGATGGAAGACAATGCCTAGGTTGTCAGAGGTGGAAACTTGGAAGGCTATTTGGAGTGGTTGAGAGGATATATGCTCTACCAAAGGTGAAGGAGAAGGTGGGGGCAAGTGAATTGAAGGAGAGGATGAGGATGAAGGTGAAGTGGTCTGTTTGGGTGCGATGGAGGTGGATTCTTCCCCTTTTCTATCTCTTCTAGCTTGGGTAGGGGGTGGTAGCTCTTGAGATTCCCCTTTGTTTGGTGTTGATCTTAGGACTCTATAAAATATCTCAAGGAGAATGAAAAGATTCAATCTAGCTTAGCACGAATAAAGCCTTCTTTCTAGTGCCTGTTCTGTTGATGGGTGTTTTTGAACCTTCTCAACATAGGTAATGCATAAGTCCATCACCTCTTTTGAAAGACAACTTCCTAAAACAAGTTGTAGAAAATTATCCCAAGGTCTATCGAGTGTCAAGTCACGACGTGCTCAGGATTTCTCAGTTGTTTTATATGTGATCTTGTCGATAATCACAGGATAGACTTATGCGAGTTAAGCTAGGAGAAATTAGTTCATTTGATGGAGTTTCAAGATGAGAATTTTTTTGTGTATTTTTTGTAGGTTCGAACATCAGTCTAAAACTCCTATTTGAGCTTTAGATTTGGCTTTACAACATTCAATGAACCTTGTTAAAAGTCACTATAAGAAAAGGAAAAAGAGGAAGAGACATGAAGAGTTTCCTGGATCTAAAACTAGTAGTGAATAGTGACAATGGAGGTTGCTACAGCGGGCCAGCCTTCCCAATCCTTAGTTCCACTTAACCAAGAAATCCTATAGTGTCATGAAACAAGGGCAATCTTCTAGGGACTGAAGATTTCATCTTTTCATTCACCATAAACATGAATAAAGAGATGATTTTTGAGTGCAGCAATAACATATATTTCAGACTAATTTTTGATCTATTTAAGGATCTAGGACTAGTTGCTTACAGAATGCTTAAACGTAAAAGATCAATTATTACAACGTTTAACTTAAGTGATTACAAATTAAATGCTCAAATGAATAATGAACATAACATAATTAAATAAATGCCAAGATAAACTGAGAAAGAAAAGAGAGAAGAAATAGAGAGACGAAACCAAAGTTGATAACGGAGTTCGTCCCTAAGGACTACATCTCCGGGTCCCTCTCCAATGGAGGACCAATCCGATTAGCTCCAAATTCAATTACAATGGCTTCAAGACTATCTCCTTCAAGCATTCAGCAGCATGACAGTACTCTGATATGCAGAAATGTCTTCAAGAACTCTCGAGCATTCTCCTGCTATCTCAACCTGGACTTGTCAAAACAAGGTCTATACCCCTCCTTTTATACAAAAAACTTGCCTAATATGGCTTAACCATAAAATTAATTGCATATCCTCCCTGATCAGCTCGTATCAGGTCTATTTTGCTCTCTGCAATCTTTTGGTTATAGGTTGTTTTGGGCGTTTTGTTTGTTTTGGCTTGATTAAGCCATTTTGATATGGCTCGGCCAACAGTACCATAACAAATTGATCCGACGCCACATATAGTTTATAATGCTTGTGTGGCGCAGTGGTTAAAATGTTTTTTGTTAGGCCGGATGGTCGGGGGTTCAAAACCCCGACCGGCCATTTTAAAACAAAACCAACGGAATTTGTAACAAAACAAACGGCCATCCCCATTTAGTTGTGGTGGTTATGCCCGGCGCAACGGCGAACCAACTGACTGACTTCGGAGAGGTCGCGGGTTCACTCCCATGCGATAATTTTGCGATCCGATCAACAACTCGCTGGCCAAAGAAATTGACACGTGTCACGCTATCTTTCGCTGGAGACATCCGACGTGTGTGCTGACAAAGACGCTGATGAAGACTTCCGTACGCTGACTGGATGACACATGTCAGAACGCCATTTGCCAGACTTTGCCACGTTTGATGCCACGTGTCTGCCCACTGTTGCCGAGTTGTCTGCCACGGATGATGCCACGTCATCCGTACGGATGTCACGTGTCAACATATGATTGGTCCGTACAGATGAGTTACTTGCCATGTGTCTCGGCCGAATTCGTCCATATGGATTCCGTACAGTACGGGCGATATGCTGACGTCATCATCCGTACAATTAGCTAGAAAGTCAACTCAAAACTTTGACTGCTTGTATCTTGAGCATGCGATGTCGGATTTCGACGAAACGAACACCGTCGGAATCGTCTCGACGAACTCTTCGCGATGATGTTGCTTTCGTCAATTTTTGAGATGATTATTTTTTTCGCCTTCTGGACGCCCCTGAAGCCAGTTTGACTGGAAGTTGACTGGCCGTAACTTGCACAAACGGAGTCCTTTTCGCCCCGTTCAAGTTGCGTTGGAACCAGGACGTCGTTCTCTTTCTGATGAAGCTGATATCTGGAGCATTGGAAACACTTCAATTTTCACTAAAAAATTGTCCTCCGGATCAGGCCTCCCCACTGGAGAGCTTTAGGACCTCCGAAAGCTTGATTACTTGGAAAGTAAGTGAGGGTAAAGTTCCCTCACTTTACCAATCTCCATCCATCTTGCTTTGCTTGGATGCATTCCCTTCAGGCCCACTCTGAGGTACTCAACATTTCCTCTTCGTGAAGTTCTGACATTCCTGTCGAGAATAACATCTTCTGGCAACTCTGACATGTACTCTGGTGAAAGTTCATCAACTGATGGAACCTGAATGTTCGTGACCTCATCTAGGATCATTGGAGGCTCATACAGTTTCAAATTCTCAACATTGACAACCGAGTAAATATGCATGTATGGAGGAAGATTGAGGCGGAAGGCGTTAGTACCAATCTTCTCAAGGATCTCAAAAGGACCATATCTAATTGGCTTAAGCTTTTTACCTTCACCTTGCATCCTTTCCTTGCTGATATGTAACCAAACTCTATCTCCAACCTGAAAATGATGATCAGTGCGATGCTTGTCATGGCAAACCTTGTATTTTGCTTGGCTCTGTTCCAATCGTGCTTCCACTGCCTGATGAATTGCTTGGATTTTTTGGATGAACTTCAAAGCCTTCTCTGAATCATGGCGTCCATCTTCAACATCATCTTTGCCAAAAACAAAATCCATCGGTGTCTTGGGCACATAACCAAAGCATGTCTCAAAAGGAGACCTCTTAGTAGAAGAGTGTGCTGCATGGTTGTAGGCATGCTGCACATAATGAAGACTCTCATCCCACAACTTAGGATGCTTACTGCAGTAACCTCTGAGTAGATGCACAACTGTCCTGTTTACAACCTCTGTCTACCTGTCGGTCTGCGGATGGAAGGTTGTACTCTTCTTCAGCTTGGTGTCCATGAGTCCCCACAAAGTTGACCAAAATTCCCCCAAGAATCGAGAATCTCGATCCGATACAATAGAAGTAGGTAACCCAAAATGAACCCATACAAATTGAAAGTACAAATGAGCTATCAGTTCAGCAGTGACTTGCTTTTTACATGGCATTAAGATACACATTTTGCTGAACCGATCAACTACTACATACAAATAATCATGTCCCTTCCTAGACATAGGTAACCCCCCAACAAAATCCATTGACACACTTTCCCATGGACGGGAAGGTACAGGTAGAGGTGTGTACAAACCCAACTTCCTGTTACTAGGCTTACTAGTTGCACACATAACACAACCTCTAATATACTTGGTTACAGTTTCTTGCATGCGAGGCCAATAACAATATTTCTGCAGCTGAGTCAATGTTTTGTTTACCCCAAAGTGTCCTGCAATCAATGAGGTATGTGCTTCTCTAATCACCTGTGCTTGTTCATCTTTTGGAACACATAATTTACCCAAGTGATATAACAGTTTATCTTGCACATAATAATCTTTCTCTTCTACATGTTTACCATTCATTAAAGCAGTATAGATATCCTTAAAGTTCTCATCATTAGCATATTGTTCCTGAAAATTTTCATGAACCATAGAACTATTCTGAAGGATTATCAAAGCATTCATCATAGGAGGTCTAGAGAGCATGTCTGCTACCTTGTTATGGGTACCTTTCTTATACTTAATAACCAAATGAAACTGTTGTAGAAAACCCATCCACCGAAAGTGCCTACTTTGTTGAAGTTTAGTTTGTGAGTGCAAGTATTGTAGTGGTTGGTGATCAGTGTGGATTACAGTTTCTTTCCCCATTATGTAGTGTTTCCATTTTTTAACACTCTGAACTAAAGCATAAAGTTCTTTATCATATGTGGGATAGTTACTTACTGCTCCTGAAAAAGTTTCAGAGTGGTAGCAAACTGGTTTACCTCCTTGCATGAGTACTGCTCCCATGGCAAACCCACTCGCATCTGTCTCGATCTCAAATGGTTGATGTAGATCTGGTAAGGCCAAAACCGGTGCGGTGCTCAACTTTCCCTTCAAAGTGTCGAAAGCCTTCTGTTGTGGACCTCCCCACTGAAAAGTTGCCTTTGTACTGGTTAATGCATGCAATGGTGATGCTATATAAGAGAAATTAGCAATAAATTTTCTCCAGTACTGAACTGCACCTAGGAAACTTCTAACCTCTGTGACTGTACTTGGCTTAGGCCATTTTACAATAGCTTCGACCTTCGCAGGGTCTACTTTCAATTGACCACTCCCTATGACATAGCCTAAGTACACTAAGGATGTCTTAGCAAATTCACATTTAGACATCTTTACATACAATTTTTCTTTTCTCAATACTTCAAAGACTTTCTTTACATGACTCACATGATCTTCCCAAGTTCGACTGAATACAAGGATATCATCTAGATAGACTATGACAAAATCATCAATAAAAGGATGAAAGGCATCATTCATGATTCTCATAAAAGTAGCTGGTGCATTACAAAGCCCAAAAGGCATAACCAACCATTCAAACAGTCCCTGTTTTGTCTTAAATGCAGTCTTCCAGATATCATCTTCTGCAATTCTTATCTGATGATAACCACTTCTCAAATCTAACTTAGTAAAGTAAACTGCATGTTTTAACTGATCAAGTAAATCATCTATTCTGGGAAGAGGATACCTGTTCTTTACCTTTATCTTGTTCAAGGCGCGGTAGTCGATGCACATTCTCCAAGTTCCATCTTTCTTTGGAACCAAGACAATTGGAGAACCACAAGGAGAAGTACTAGGACGAATAACTCCCTTTTCCACCAACTCTTGAACTTGCTTTTTAATTTCCTCATTCTGCATAACTGATAAACGGTACATGCCAATATTAGGAAGTGGCACATCCTGCTGTAACTGGATTTCATGCTGTATCTCTCTCTTGGGTGGCAACCCCTTCGGTTCCTGAAACATGTCATCATAAGCGGAAATAACCTTGACCATTTAATTTTTATGTTTTGGGTCACACCCCTTGAATGCCTCAGATTTATCATCTTCTTTGGCTTTTACAAGCATTAGCACAAAGTTTTTACTTGAGTTGACCAACCTCTTCATTTGACCAGCATTAACTAGTGTAAGATTAGTCTTCACCTTATGTGCCCGTACAATGTATTCTACCCCATCTTTAAAAAGATGATACTTATTCTCCCCCCTATAAAAGATTGCTTTTCTGTCATAAAGATAAGGACTCCCTAACACAAGCCCACAAATATCCAAAGGGACCACATCGACTTCTACCTCATCTACAAAGTTTGTAGTGATAGCAAATCTCAATTTACATTGTTTAGTTACTTGTAGTTGAGCATCATCACAAACCCATCCGAGTGGATATGGTTTTGGATGAGGTGTTGTAGCCAAATTAAGTTTCTTTACAACTTCTTCAGATATTAAGTTGACTTGTGAACCCGTATCAAATAGAGTATCAATCTTAGTGTGTTTTGTTACAACACGAATATGAAACAATTCATTTCTTTGCTTATCAACCTTAGGAGAAGATTCTTTACTTGTACTTGCACTGGCATTAGAAAAACTTGCATCAGATGAGAGAGATATACCTTTCCCTTTACCTTGGATTCCGGTAGCAACAATCTTTGTCTCATCTCCGGAGTCTGAACCAAGATCTTGTTGAATCACTGCAGTAGTCTTCTTGCCTTTATTACCTCCATATCTTTTCGGCCTCAACTCAGGATGAAGCTTCCAACATCTTGAATCATCATGCCCCTCTTTCTTGCAATGGGAGCATGTGGGTTTCTCACCCTCTTTCTTAGCTGTAGCTATCTTCTTCCCTTTGCCTTTATCTTTGTCTTTTTCTTCCCCTTTAGACTTACCCTCAAACTTAGATGGCTTCTTAGAAAAGTTATCACTAAATGTATTCTTACCCCTAGACTCTAAATGAGTAGCTTGAACAGACACCTCGTCTAGATTGTTGGGACTCAACATCAAAATAGTGTGCCTAAGGTAAGAATGTAAACCACCAATATACTTAAGTAGTGTGTCTTGGGTATACAAGGGAACATTTAGAGCAATGGCCCGTTTCCTAAACTCATGCGTATACTCCTGGACAGACTGCCCCTTACCTTGCCTAAAGGTTTGCCAATTCATGGTTAACTGTTGCATGTAACCTAAAGGGTAGAATTGTTTCCTAAGGGCAGCAACAAACTCCATCCAAGACATGTTAACTTGACCATGGCGAGCAATTTCTTCACGAGTTTTACTCTCCCACCAGGTGAGAGCTGTACCTCCCAACCGGAGAGTTGCTAATTGAATCCTAGAAGCATCTTCTACTAGGCCTTGTATCCTACAGTATACTTCTACTTGTTGGACCCAATCATCTAACTTCTCAGCATTTAACTCCCCACAGTATTTAGGTAACTCAAATTTTACATCAAGCTTAATTACAGGCTTAGATTTGCTCTTAAATGGATTTACATTAGAAAAAGGAGAAGGAGAAGGAGGAGAAGAAGGAGGAGAAGAAGGGGGAGTAGAAGGAGGAGAAGGAATTTCTGGAACTTTCCCCTCTGTGTCTTTCTGATCTTCCTGCTTCTTGTGCTTTGAAGAACCTCCCTTTTCATGCTTCTTCTTTTCTGCATACAGTTCGTCCACCATTGCCTTCATGTCAAGAAATAGCTTTTGGAAATCCTTGACACTAAGCTCTGAACTTTGTCCACCTTCTTTTGCTTCCATCTGTGACGGTTGATTAATTCTTCGTCTTCCGATTTGTGGATTGTATTCTTCAAGTTCTCCTTCGCCTCGTTGCAACCTGGATCTCGTTAGCATTCAAATTGCAATACAAGCCACATACATAGCTCTGATACCAACTTGATCTATTTAAGGATCTAGGACTAGTTGCTTACAGAATGCTTAAACGTAAAAGATCAATTATTACAAGTTTTAACTTAAGTGATTACAAATTAAATGCTCAAATGAATAATGAACATAACATAATTAAATAAATGCCAAGATAAACTGAGAAAGAAAAGAGAGAAGAAATAGAGAGACGAAACCAAAGTTGATAACGGAGTTCGTCCCTAAGGACTACGTCTCCGGGTTCCCTCTCCAATGGAGGACCGATCCGATTAGCTCCAAATTCAATTACAATGGCTTCAAGACTATCTCCTTCAAGCATTCAGCAGCATGACAGTACTCTGATATGCAGAAATGTCTTCAAGAACTCTCGAGCATTCTCCTGCTATCTCAACCTGGACTTGTCAAAACAAGGTCTATACCCCTCCTTTTATACAAAAAACTTGCCTAATATGGCTTAACCATAAAATTAATTGCATATCCTCCCTGATCAGCTCGTATCAGGTCTATTTTGCTCTCTGCAATCTTTTGGTTATAGGTTGTTTTGGGCGTTTTGTTTGTTTTGGCTTGATTAAGCCATTTTGATATGGCTCGGCCAACAGTACCATAACAAATTGATCCGACGCCACATATAGTTTATAATGCTTGTGTGGCGCAGTGGTTAAAATGTCTTTTGTTAGGCCGGATGGTCGGGGGTTCAAAACCCCGACCGGCCATTTTAAAACAAAACCAACGGAATTTGTAACAAAACAAACGGCCATCCCCATTTAGTTGTGGTGGTTATGCCCGGCGCAACGGCGAACCAACTGACTGACTCCGGAGAGGTCGCGGGTTCACTCCCATGCGATAATTTTGCGATCCGATCAACAACTCGTTGGCCAAAGAAATTGACACGTGTCACGCTATCTTTCGCTGGAGACATCCGACGTGTGTGCTGACAAAGACGCTGATGAAGACTTCCGTACGCTGACTGGATGACACATGTCAGAACGCCATTCGCCAGACTTTGCCACGTTTGATGCCACGTGTCTGCCCACTGTTGCCGAGTTGTCTGCCACGGATGATGCCACATCATCCGTACGGATGTCACGTGTCAACATATGATTGGTTCGTACAGATGAGTCACTTGCCACGTGTCTCGGCCGAATTCATCCATATGGATTCCATACAGTACGGGCGATATGCTGACGTCATCATCTGTACAATCAGCTAGAAAGTCAACTCAAAACTTTGACTGCTTGTATCTTGAGCATGCGATGTCGGATTTCGACGAAACGAACACCGTCGGAATCGTCTCGACGAACTCTTCACGATGATGTTGCTTCCGTCGATTTCTGAGATGATTATTTTTTTCGCCTTCTGGACGCCCCTGAAGCCAGTTTGACTGGAAGTTTGACTGGCCGTAACTTGCACAAACGGAGTCCTTTTCGCCCCATTCAAGTTGCATTGGAACCAGGACGTCGTTCTCTTTCTGATGAAGTTGATATCTAGAGCATTGGAAACACTTCAATTTTCACTGAAAAATTGTCCTCCGGATCAATTTTACACAGTTGTATATCATCAATATGCATCCAAAAGTATGAACTAAGAAGAGGTCAACACCATAGCAATCTCCAACATCAATGGAAAACATTTAAATAATCTATTGAAGCAAACTTAAATACATAAAACAACAAAGTGAATAAACTCAAATTCACTAAGAGGAGAAGAATAAATTTCTATTAATATTCTAGCAACATGTCTTTACAATAACTCAACTCTCTCTTGAAAATGAGAGGAGACCCCCTATTTATAGTTTTCAAAAAGTGAAATTAATGGCCAAGATTTAATTTCATTGTGTGGCTTAGATTCATTTTACATTAAGGTTTCACCTACCCCCAAATATATAGGAATTTCAAATACAACTTTGTCTTATTCCTATTTTGTCTTCTTGTGACAGCATTGTAGTTTTTGTCCTTTAGAAGATTGTTGTTTTCTATAGCTACACTATGAGAAACTCATCGTATATAAAAACATTTCCAGCCTCCTTTTGCAATGTAACATATTCCACAAATTTATTGATCAAGGGATGAAGCTTATCCCATTCCAAAATATCAGATTGAAGCACCTAGAAGTTCAATTTTTTGGATTGGTAGGTGAACATGTTCCAATATTTGTCACATTTGGTTGTATTCTATAGAACTTGTTCTGAATGGGTGAAGACACGAGCAACAAAACCCATGAAATCCATTGTGATCTCACTTGTGGTTCTATTCTCCATCTTCTTATGGAACTAGTGTCTTATCTTCTCTCGATCCATCTCAAAAGTAGGCATGTCAAAATCTATCATTAACTTAAGGTACTCTTCACATGCCATTTTAATCTCCTTAACCCAATCAATATCTTGTTCTACTTCATGGCGCACTTGCTCTAATATTTTTTTCCTGTGATTGAGGCCTAATTTCCAATTTTCCACAAGCCAAAAATCATCCTCCTCTAGAGCAAGCTCTTTATTCACTGTTTTATTAGGCATCTTGAGGATTGCGCCAATTTTAGGAAAATTAATCCTATATACCTCTGGGAAGTCAATACATTTTTTCCTTATATCCCTGAGATACTTTTGCACTTCCAAGAATTTGTTTGTTGTCCTGGTAGCACATCTAATGCCCATGTTCCCATTGGAGAGGACCTACCAGAACCAATCTTTAGTAGCTTTGGTCTAGCTTTTTCTCTTTTCAAGTGTGTTAATATGCTCCTCTGATAGCAACAATGGGGTAGTCATTGATGTGGTAGGGAGATATTTAGCTGAAGACCATTGTTGAATATATGTTGTCAGGTCCACCACCTATGCCTTTAATTCTCCTTGGCGGTCTTATCCTTTTTTATTTGGTGCACAGTGGTGGTGATGGTTCCCTAAAGATGGTCAATATTTTTCTCTCTTGTGGTCATCTCAAGGTCTATGGTAGAGATATTGTAGCTGGCCCCTTCCTCATGCATTACCAAGGTGGCAATTTGTATCGTTCTCTATCTGGATGCATCCATGGTCTGCTGAGATCTGACCTTTGACTTATTTTTCTTTTTGGTACTAATTTGGGCTCAATCTAAGATGGAATCCAACCTTTCCTTCAGATTCATTAGGATTGGGGTCTTCTTTTCTAGTTGCCTCTCAATCCATTCGGGCATCTGAGCTTCCCTTTTTGGTGAATCATGATCACCTTCCTCTTCATGGGCATGTTGGATTTGCAACATTTTGTCACTCGATGTATCTTGTTCTGGATTTTCCCCTTCTTCTTCATCTAAATCTTGAATAAACACAATCACCTTTTTTGGGGACTTAGTTGCAATGCACTCCTTGGGGTTGTCTTCTTTCTCAAAAGTTTTTTCTTCTTCTTCCTCATGTTCATGCTCTTCATGGTGTTCTATTGGGATTCTTCTTATTTTAGCATCTTCCTTAGGCTTGTCTTCTTCTTTCTTTTCTTTCTTTCCCTCTTCTTGTTCTTCTGGAAGAGGCATCTCCTCATCATGTTTGGGGCTTTTATCTTCCTCCCCTATTGGAGGTTCAGTGTCCTCCATTTCTTCTTCAACACCTTTTTCTTCAATAACAAGTAGCCTTTTAGCTTCTTCCTCCCAAACATCTTTGAGCTGCCAAGCCAACTCCTCTTCAAGGATGGGATCAAATCTTTCCAGGATATAGTTGGTCTCATCATTATCTTGCTCAAAGGATTTTGTTTCCTCTTCCTCGTTGATGACCTCACCAATTACTAGATGTTGTGTGGAGGATTCTCATGATAATCGTCTACTTCTTCCTCCAATCTCCTGGCTACTTCCTTTTGTTTCCTGTCCAATTCTTAAAAAAAATTACATTGTTGCCTCCATCAAGGGACACTCAATAGGAGGTGGAGGGATAGGGAGACTAGTTATCGCATGAGCTAAAGCAGCCTGCACAATGGGGTTTTCAAACATTTCAGAGAGCTCAAAGGGCATGCTATGCATGTATTTAGTGAAATATTATGGGAGGATGAGAGTGGGCATCATCATTTCTATAGCGGCCTACAAAAGAGACAATGTGGGATACATGGATGAGGAAGAGAGTGGGTAAGTAGTGGTGGATGAGGAATCCACAGTTATCACCTAGGCCATAGGAGAGGTGGAGGCACAGTGGATTGAAATGTCCACTGCGGGTGGAGAGGTGTCAACCATTGCTTGTGAGATAGGTGGGGGAGTAACAATATTGGTAGTTGTTGCAATTGTGACAAGTGTAATTGGTGGAGACTTTAGTTTCTCTTCTCCCTTGTGGAGCGGGTCCTCCTGCATAGTGGGCATCCCTATGAAACTACCCAACTTCTTTGAATTCTTTGAAGTTCCAACCTCCGGAGCCTTCCCTAAAAAATCTTTAGATTTAGGTTGATGCCCAACAACCTCTTTTCTCTTCTTTGATCATGTTTTTGGGGGAGACGTCGAGGTCTCTCCTATCGAGGTAGCATCAGAGGCATTGTTTGTTTCACCCTCCATTGACTCTTCGATGCTCCCCATATGTTAGGGTTACTCCTTGCTGCTTTAATTGGGAAATTTTCCCATCAATCCATTGTCTATTTCTTGCCTCAATAGGCTTTGTAATGATGTTGAGTTCATTGACCTCCTCTTCATTCTAGTCTATTCATGTCAGTGACAAGTTGGTGATAGCGTCATACCTTGGGTCTACCATCATGCTCTCTTCTTAAACCACTTGCTCTGGTACAAGAAATAGTTTGACCATCTTGACAAAGTAGGTTGTCATGCACATGTAATGCCACATACACACCTCCTTTTCATCCTTGCAATTAGCCCAAAATTCCTCAAAATTATGTAGGTGGCATATTCTAATCCGACCATTTTCTTCATCTTGCCATATGGATCCATCTGTGGCTGAGCACTGTGAAACTTCTAGTTGTATTCATTCAGCTCCTTGTCAGAATATTCTGCACATTGGGAGGTATTAAGCTCATACATGCCTTGGCCGAAGGATAGTAAATAAGGAATCCCCGCTCGATTCTTGTCACTCAGGAGGGTATGCACTCATTGTATCTGTCTTGAGAGTTCAAGCAATACTATCTGCTCATTTGGGTATCGGGGAAGCTTATATGGTTTATAAAAAAAAACCCTCAGCTCAGATGTAGGTGAATTTTGGGAATTGTATAAATAGAAAGAGCTCTTGGGGCACCTGATTGGTGCTTCCCATCTCCTCCTTCAACCAATATTGATTGATGAGCTTATTACATTTAAGGGGTTTAGTGTCCCACATTTTTTTACCATATTCCTTGGGTGTCAACTCCATTTCGCTAAAGGTAGGGATGTGAAAGGTCCTCCCTATTGATTTGGTAGACAAGTCAACCAATATCTTCCCATCTTTGTCAACTATTGTTCTAGTGTCTTCCTGGTACACCTCCCTACAAGCCACAACAAATTTGGGGGCTATGAGAGCTGGTGGGAATCCAACAACCTTGGCCAATCCATTGGCTTTGATTTTTTTGGCATTTTCTGTTGTCAGAATGAGCTTGACCCTTTGTTTGAATTCATCAATATCGACGCATCCCATATTAGTTTCTGAGATCTCCTTCCATGTTGTGGTGACCTTTGATTTGATGGGCTCCCCTTGGAACTTGTGCCTCATTTGATATTTATCCTCTTTGCCTCGAGGTGTTTTTGCGATTTTCTTCCCTTTGTCTTTCTATGCGGCCACCCCCAAGAATCCGGTAGCTAGTTCCATATATCCTATAACCAAAGGAGATATTTTGAGGGCTCTACCATTAAAATGAAACTAGTGGGATGAGATCCCACAGACAGAGTCCCACAATGTGAGACCTGTAGGGTCGGAAGACGACAACCATAAGCGGGCCAAAAGATGTGGAAGGACGCGAGAGGTTGGCCATTCAGAATGGCACTGATGGGATGATGGTCTGACATGGGATACTCACATGGTCAAACCCATAG
This sequence comes from Sequoiadendron giganteum, assembly GCA_007115665.2. Taxonomy (NCBI): domain Eukaryota; kingdom Viridiplantae; phylum Streptophyta; class Pinopsida; order Cupressales; family Cupressaceae; genus Sequoiadendron; species Sequoiadendron giganteum. Next base: position 735,330,850 of record CM021100.1, on the reverse strand, counting down.
GAGGCACCAATCATCCATCTTGTTTTGATCTTGTTTTAATATTTTGGCGATGAGGAGGACACCGAGTTCTATAGCGTGGGGAGACGGAGATTGAAGGCCATTTGGAATGGCGAAATCCAAATGGATTCTCTTAGATGGAAGTTCACAGGACTCCATCCACACACCCAGACCTTAATAATTTTCATGAATTTTGGATAGCACTCCTAGTCACAGGACCAATGGACGGAGGGACATAATGCAACAACCATTTGAAATAGTGGGCAACAAATGAAAATCCATGGACAACGGCCTGCGACAACGGGCCCGCGAGGGTCCAAGGGTCATTCTTTAGGCTTGTGAAGGCTGTTTGGAGTGATCGATCCTATGAAAAATCTACAATAGGAAGCCCACATGGTCAGGCCCGACAGGGTTGATGGATGTGCCCTTTGAGCTTGTTGACCATAGAGGTGGGGCCTACTCACTAGGAGAGCAGAATTAGATAGCCATTTCGAGACAGTGGGGCCAAAAGGCGAATTGCATTTGGAGGTCCACATCTGCAAACCCTAGGAGGTTGGAGGGTCTACCCTTGGACTTGTGAAATTTGGCAAGGCTTAGGACAACCAAGAGGAGGGATTATTCCATAAAAGTGGGCCTGACAGGAATGGAAGACATTTTCAAAAAGTTAGTGTTTGTGTGGGAATGAGATGACTGAGAGGGTGATGTGGGTCCAAAAGGCATGGACGCTACACTCAAGAACAATGGTGAGGGTGACTAGGTCTAAAGGGTTCCAGATCATTATTTTCTAAGGTTTTTTGGGTTTCTATCTTGTAGGTTTTGTAGTGAGGTTGTTTGTTTTACTAGATTCATCATTTTATTCAACAAGCATTTTAATCATTTTTAAATTTTGGAGGAAAGAAATATGGTGAGGACTGACGGTGAACTCACCTTTGACTCTCATTGAATAGTGACGAAAAAATGTCGAACGATGCTCCAATCGACAAAGGGAGTTTGTGGGTGCAACGACGGTAATGGCTAGGGGCTTTGAAACTTCCTCTGCAAAATAATATTCTGAAAATGAGAGGTTAGGTGAGGTGTTTATTGAAAATATGGCATTTAATTCCCTCAATGAATTCTCGTAGGGCGGTACAAAAATTTGGTGAAAAGTCACTTTGAAATGACACCGAGGATGGCAGAGTCTGCCCAATGGACGACGGTCAAGCACTGGTCATTTGAAATGGTAGGCAGTGAAAAATGACAAAGGAGACCATGGATCTCGCAAGGCGAGAGGATGCCTCAGGACCACCATTTGAAATGGTGCCGATGGGAAGGAAACCCATACAGGGCGAAGGACACCAAATTTAAGAATTGAAGTAAAAAAACCAAGGGAATCTCACAAGGACTTGGGACTTTGAAAATTTGGGGAGAAAAATACGATCAACTCAAGATGATTCTTTCAGAGTTCCTTGACCATTTTGGACTTAAAATAGGGGGCACGCAAAATAAGGTGAAATAAAAGTGACCTAACACAAGATAAAAGAGAGGGTCCTCATTCCAAATGGGGTGTGTGTGATATGGGCACAACACCCTTCACTTAATTTATAAAGTTATTAATAAAAATAACTTAAGTGACTAATAAAAATATAGATTAAATAATTCAACCTTAGGCTCTCTAACATAACCTTAGAAATAACAATGTTGAGAACACAATGGGCATGATACTAGTTTCTCAAAATAGAATTACTATAAATAAATTCTAAATATAGTAAGTACTCACCAAACACCAACTAGAACAAAAATGAAGATTCTGGAGATGCCTTGTGGCTTACTAAAAATAGTAAACACTATAAACTAGCCACTGCTATAAATAAAAAGTCCTGCTAAAAACCAACACTAAGCCCAATGTTGGCCACTTAGTCCCCTAACCACTCCAACTAGCCTATGGTAAATCTAGAATAGGATAATTAACAATACCAATACTCAAGAGTAAGAAGGATAAATTATTGTTCTTCCTCCTCAAGAAATCACAACTCAGGATATTGTAATATTTTCTCATTCGCCCAAGTAAAATCCTCCACTAGAAAATTCTTCCACTTAACCAAATACTCTTTAATCACCCTCCTTAATAGTGTATGATCTCTGAACTCCAATATAGCCTTTGGAATCAAAAACAACTTGCCTTCCTCATCCAAGGAGGAAACTCTGTAGAGTGAACCACACTCTAACCAAGTGTTTTCTTAAGGCGAGAAAAATGGAAGATGTTAGGCACGTTGCTACTCTCAAGTAACTCCAACTCATAGGTCACCTCTCCAATCCTCTAGGTGACTCTGAAAGGACCATAAAAATGAGGCTTGAGATTTTTTGATCCACTCTTCTTGAGAATGGACTTCCTATAGGGCTACAACCTCAAGTACACTATGCCCCCAACATCAAAAACTTGCTCAATGCCATCTTGATTAGCATACAACTTTTGTTGATTCTATGTGTGTTTTATGTTCTCTCTTAGATACCTCATGATGTCCTAACTCTCTTGAAGATCTTTGGCTCTAGGTATGTTGCAATCTCCAAAAATTAAATCAACAAAAATGGGAGCTTCATGACCATATAATGTCATGAATGGAGATATACGAATAAACATATGGAAGGTAGAGTTGTAGCAATACTATCCTAAGTGTAACCACTTAAACCAAACCTTTTGTTGCCTTGAAAATAGTTGCATTGGTAACCTTCCATCCATTTGTTCACCACATCAATTTTCCCATCAATCTAAGGGTGGTAACTAGTGCTATGGGTTAGCTTGGTACTGCTATCTAAATAATTATTGCAAAAAAACACTCACAAACTTGTTGTCCTTGTCATTGATGATGGTCTTAGGTGTTCCATGAAGCCTAAAAGCCTCATGAAAAGAAAAATATTCCACTTGTACTACTTTAAACCCTGCTAATATGGAAAAAAAGTGAGAAAATTTAGTCAATCTATCCACCACTACATAAATATTGTCCTTCCCTTGCACCTTAGGGAGCCTTATGATGAAACCCATTGATATACTTTCCCATTTCTGAGTAGGAATGGGAAGGGGTTGCAATAAACCAATAGGATAAGTATGCTCATTTTTGTTTTGTTGACGTACTTGGCACTCATAGACATACTTGAGAATGTCATCCTTCATCCCCTTCCATGAGAATCTCTCACAAATCTTCCTGTATGTCTTATAATATCCAGGATGACCAACCATTGGTATGTCATGGAAAGCCTTAAATATGTCCACTTTCACCTTAGATTCAGGAGCTAACCATATTCTATCCTTTTAATAAATGAGTCCATCCCTCACTTGGTACTTATCATCTTGTAATGACCCATCAAGAATGTTGTTGGCTAGTACATTATTAGCATGATCAACCTCTATTTTATCCTTCCAATCTAGTGTTATGACTAAAATGAAGCTCAAATGTGGCCTCCTAGATAAGGTATCAACCACTAAATTCTTCTTTCCTTTGACATATTTGATGTCAAATTCATACCCTTGAAGTTTACTCACCCATTTCTACTGCCTCTCATTAAGATCCCCTTGATTTAGGAAGTACTTTAGATTGTTATGATCAATTTTCACTACAAATCTACCCCCAACAAGGTACTATCTAAACTTGGAAAGAACATGCATGATCGCCAACATCTCCTTATCATAAATGGAGTAGGATCTCTCACCTCCTCTCAAATTCCTACTCTCAAAGGCTATTGGATGTTTATTTTGCATAAGGATAGCTCTTATGCATTCACCAAAGGCATCACACTCAAGCTCAAAAGGTTTGGAAAAGTTAGGTATGGCTAAAACTGGGCACAAGATCATCAATTGCTTGAATATACCAAATGTTCACTACACTATTTTACACCAAGAAAATGCCCCTTTTGTTCAAATTAGTGAGTGGGGAAGCCAACTGTGAAAATACTTTGATGAACCTCCTATAGAAACCACAAATCCCAAAGAACCCCCTCAACTATGTGAGGTTTGTATGTGGAGGCCAACCAATAATAGTCTTGATCTTTTCAAGATCAATGCTAACTCCCTTTGAACTGATAATATTCCCAAGATACAACTCTATCATACCAAACTCGCACTTGGACTCCTTAGCAAATGAGGACTCACTCTCCAAGATACTCAAAACCTCATCCAAATGCCTCAAGTGATCCTCTCATGATCTACAATATATAATAATATCATCAAAAAATATCAAGACAAAGACAAACTTACACAATTATTGTTTGAAAACTTTGTTCATGCAAGACTAGAATGTGGTAGGATTGTTAGTCAATCCGAATGGCATAAAAAGGAACTCAAAGTTTTTAAAGTGGCATTTGAATTTTGTTTTCTCAATGTCCTCTCTAACTTGATCTGATGATAAGTAGACCTCAAGTCTATTTTTTTAAAAATATATTGCTCCATGTCGCTCATTAATGATCTCATCAATTTGTGGGATGGGTGCCTATTTTTTATAGTCTTCTTATTGAGTTCCCTGTAATATATGTAAATAAACATAGTCTCGTCCTTCTTTTTCATTAGCACCACTGAAGAAGAAAATGAAATCTTACTCAACCTAATATTTTCATGTCTAGAAGCTCCTTTATTTCCTTCTCTATCTCATTCGTGTGCCTATATGGTGTAGTGATAACTATATTAGTTTCCTCCTCTAACTCAATGATATGCTCTATGCCTCTATTGAGTGGCTTTCCTAGAGGTATACTACTAAAAATATTTCTTTTCTTAGAAATCAAAGCTTGTATGTTGGGTGGATAGGAACGCTTCTCCTCCTTTGTAACCATGGGAGTAACTATGCAATAGTCTACCAACTCCAATTGATCATGTTTGAAAAGCCTCTCCATACACTTTAAGAAAACAACAGAAGGCCCTCCATTGGATATCTCTCTCAATACAACATTCTTACCCTCTAATTTGAACTTCATCTCTAAAGTTTGGAAAATTGAGAGTAATCTCACCTAGAGAACATAACCACTGAATTCCCATCAATGCATCTATGTACCCAATGCTAGCCACATATAATTCATCCTTGGCTTCATATTTACCCAACTAAAGGCTAATTTTTGGAATCATCGTAGTAAAATTAATGGTGAAACCATTGGCAACCAACACTCTAAAACCATCAACCTCATGTGCCTAGAGTCCCCTACATGCTATGAGTCCCTTGTAAATAAAGATGTGTATCCATTGAAGCAATCAATCCTATCATCCACTACCCCTTAAGGACTCATCTAATGCACAAAGACTCATTATTTTGGAAGCTATAAAGTTGGGAAAGCTTCCCTTATTTTGTCTCCCCTTTTTCAATCTCTTCATGTGGCTCTTCCTCTTCTTTTTCATCCGAATTAGATTTTTGGTTTAAACTTTCTAATGCACTTTCCTTTGCTAAATATTATTCTATATGATGCATTTTCCCCTTTGTGGTACATGTATGATCCCTAGAACATTTATTTTTATATTTGAAGCATAGGCCCTTCTTTATGAGGTAATTTAGAGTGTCTCCATCAATCCTAGTGACTAATTTTGTCTACTGATTTGTGTCCCTAGTGAATGGTTAATTATATTTCTTATGCATGAATGGCTTGGACTAAAATTTTTTTTTAGGGACAACCCATTCCATGCTTCTATCTTTCTTCATTTCCTCCTATAAATTTGGTGGTTCAAAAGCCTTAATCAATCTCCTTAGTGGCTCCATAAGTCCTTCACTAAATAAGACCACCGGTCTCCTCTTTGTAATCCCTGAAACCATCACTGGAAGCCTCTAAAATTATGCTATATAAGCCTCCATAGTGCCATATTGCTTCAACTGGTCCAACTCTCTGAAATGAATCTTAGGGTCCTTATCAAACCTCTCAATGAGCTTAGTGGTAATCTCATCATACAAAGTGATAGACCTATGACCCAGGGTAACAAGGTCATGGTACCATCACTTGTGTGCTACCCCATCAAGATATAAAGTACAAAATTTAATTGCCTCATCCTCTGTCATGGGTCTAGGGACCAAGTAATTTTCAAGATTCTATACCCAAGCCCTCACTATGCACTTATCATTCCTATCAAACTGGTCAAGTGTCACCTTGCCAATGGCCTAATGTAAGTGTCTTTACACTATTGGTCCTTTGTGATCAAATCTACCACCATTTATCTTCCTATTATGATCCAAGAACTCATTGTAAGATAACTTTCCCTTAATGTCTTTAGAAAGAGTGTCATACTCTTCATAACTTTCCCTTAAACTATCCACCAAAGGTAATGAATAATCTAGATTAGGTTGTGGTGTCTCCTTAGGTAAGAAAGTGGTTTGGAAAGGTTTGGAAAAAGTGTTTGAATTCATTGTAGTACATTATTCACTATCTCCATTATGCATTGTGCTACCCTATGTATTTTTAGGAGTAGTATGAACCACAACATTCTTCCCAATCTTTCCTAAAAGATGAGATATCATGTCCATCATTGTGTCAAAAAATTTCTCCATCCTAGCTCCCAGACTCATTGATCTTTGTATCCATTTTCTTCTATCAACGATGTTGCCTATATTTCTCTCCTCATCACCTAGTGTATCTTGCTACATATTTTCAGCCAGTGAAGAATCCCAATGAGCCTTAATAACTCCTAAAATATTTTGACCTTCTAGAATAGGTGAGTGCCGCAAATGTATTTTCCATAACTCCCTTTGTATATACCTCTTCTCTCTTTCACTCATAGAATGGAGAGTGTTGATTTCATGCCACTAAACATGATGATAGGAAAAAGTGGCTCTGATACCATTGTAACATACACCCTAACATTTTTAAAAACCATTGTTTGTTGTTCACTTTTTATTGTTTTGTTTGAGTGTTTCCAATGCATTTTCAAGTGTATAACAACATAAATAAATGATTGCAAACAAAGAAAGAAACCAATAAATAATAAATTTTTTAATAGGAATTACAACATACATCAAGAGAATACAAATTTAGGCTTAAATCAAAATATTACAATGTATAATCAAATCTATTACATGAAGTTTTAGGCCTAAGATGGGCCTTTTATCAACAACAAAAAAACTTCAAATGCCTCCAAATCCTCAATGATGAAGTGCTAAGTGTCCCTTGTGTTTCTACACGTTTAAACAACCACCAAGCGTTGAAACTAGATTGATTTAGGTGAGGTCATACAAAAAGAACCTTGAATTATGATGCCTTGGAAATGGTACAACCCTTCTAGAGGGTGATTTTCCTTAAAAATCAAAACTTCACTAGAATTCTTGAATGAGGAATTGAAATGTGGTGCCAAGGAAGGAGGAATATAATTTTATAATATGTAGAATTGCTTACCAAGTATTCAAGGAGTTATGAAGAGATTCAACCTTCAACCATTAAGAAAATTTGAGTTTCCAAAATTTTGATAAAGTATATCAAACCTCAAAATCACACCCCAAAACATCTTTAATCACCTCCAAAATGAAGAAAAAGTTAAAAAAAAACCTCTACCAACAAACCCGATTCAAAGTATCATATAAATCTTCATTTCTCCACCTATCAAACATTGAAAAGCTGAACTCAGATGAAGCATTATGTGATCCTTGGATGAAACCACTCAAAATTTGACTAGGGTGGATCTCTCACCATCAAAATCAACCCAATACAACAATTTTTTTTTCCTCAACACACAACTCGAGAACTATGGAGACATTCCAACAACATTTTTTTAAGTTACCAAAAAGAAGATATCCAAATGAGAATCAAAATGAATTTTTATAGAGAGAAGGAATTAAGGTGAATTTAGGGTTTGAATTGATTTTTCCCTCCTAAAATCCACACCCTCCTTATGAGCCTTATAAAATTCAATAATTTTAAAATATCACATTCCTCCATGGGCATCCTTGCTAATAAGAAAATTGTTTCACACTATTCAGCCTTCTAAAACAATTTTAATTTATCACCTTAGGCACCAATGTACTTTTTTATGACCACCTACCCCCTCACTTAAGAAATAAAGTTATTTAAAAAAAATAACTTAAGTGACCAATAAAAATAAAATATTAAATGATTCAACCTTAGACTCTCCAATATCACCTTAAAAATAGCATTACTCATAACACAAGGCCTGTGACCAATTTCCCAAAATAGTCTCACTATAAATAGAAATTGCTAAAAATAGTAAGTACTCACCAAACACCAGCACAAAACTGAAGATGACAAAGATGCCCTATGTTTTACTAAGGATACTAAGAACTATAAACTAGCCACTACTATACATAGAAAGTCTCATCAAAAACCAACACCGAGCCCAATACTAGCCACTGAGTCCCCTAACCACTCCAACTAGCCTACAAGAACTGTGGAATAGACTAATTGACAATCCCACTACTCAAGATCAAGAAGGGGACATTAGACAAAATGATTTTTATTTTTAAATTTCTTTTATGTTCTTGGAGGGAGAGATATGAAGTAAGTTTGGAGAAGACTCAACAAGAAAGTCTCTTGATCAATAATAGGGGAAATTTCTTTCTCATCACAAGATTTCATACATACAGTAGATGATAAAGCATTACATAGATGAACACAAAGGTTGGAAACCTAGATATTTCTTGGAAAAGTATGGTACATACTTCACTAGATTCTTATCACTTTGCACCATGTTTTCATTATATCCATGTTTAGAAAGGATATTTTATCCAAGAACATAACATGCTTCCAAGTTAGATGAAGAGATTTGATTCTTTTGATAAGGATTGACTTCTTCACAAGCACACAAATCCTTGTTAAGTTGAATAATGTGATCATTCCTAATGGTTGCCTATTAACATTGTTCAAGAAACAAATATTAACATCATTAAGTAGAATAAACTTCTTTTCCACACCAATTTTATCTAGGAGATCAATGCTACAAACAGTATGACCTTCTCCATTATCTATGAGGGTGTGCCAAACTACAGTTTCATTAATGATCACCTTTATCATTAAGGCCTCATGTTTTTTTTGAATCTCAAGTGAGGGTAATTCTTGTTGATGGAATGTGATATATGAACTTGTCACTTGAATACAATCTATGGAGCTTTCTACATCATTCAATTTCTTGGAAAATTGGATTTCATTATTTTGCAAAACTTCTTGGAGAATCTTATTGTATGTAGGTGATGTTTGAATCAAATCACAAAAGGATATTTTTATCAGAGTTTGATGAAGTTTCTCAACAACATCATTCTCTTTACCACTACATTGAGGAATATTATATATGTGATCAATTGTGTGATAATTTGGTTTTTGTGACATAGGTTTACTAGTGATTTGCCTTGTAAAATTCAAGATAGCTCTTGGTGGTAATTTATGATGTCCTATGATGGGAGCTGACTTAGGAGGCTTGATAATTAAAGGAGATCCAATTTGTGTGTTCATAACCTTGACTGAGTTACCTAGATTACCTTATAATGAGGGGTGATCTAGTTTGAACTAACATCTTCATCTATGTCATCCATCTTACTATTTATTGAGAGAAATATAAGATTGAAAGAGGGAGAAATAAGATTCTTATGACACAAGTAGGAGAGGTATCAAGAGAAGAACAATTATGATTGTCATGATTGTATATGATTGCATCCTCTTGCACCAAAGCTTAAGCAGGTGATCTAGGTGAGATGAATTCTTTAAGGTCTTCATCTTAAATTTCAAATTCATCACAACTAAAGGGTTTGAAGGATCTTCTTTCTCCAAGGTTGACCATTTAATATGTTATTTCTTGTTTAGTGTTTTGAGATTGTTTATGGTTTCTAATGTTTGCAATTTTAAAACTAACTTATCGAATGTAATGTAATGATGAAATAAAAAACTATATATTTTCAATAATCTAATACTAAAATAGACAATAAATTTTCAATTTTCCCCAAATTTACACTAAAAGAACAATTTTTTCAACATTAAAATTAGTTTTTTTGAGATTTTCAAAATGCAAATGTAACAACAAATTGTTTTTGTAGAAACGGACCTAAAAATGCTCCCAAAAATATAGTAGGACACTTGTACAATGACATATTTTACCTAGGGAAAATGGGTCCCAACATAGGGGTTTTAAAAATTCAAATATGAGTTTGAAGCCTATAGTTAGGGTTTCTTATTTCTAGTGGCAAACTGTGGTTTTAGTAGTAGAATTTTCTAGATTTTGATGTTTAAATGCAAGTGCAATGAATGATTAATGATGAAAAATATGACACTTTTTGAAATATAATTTTGACTTAATTTTGAATATGAATGATGAAAAGTATAGTAATATGCAAGTACTATGCAAAATCAATGTGATATTATACAATTTTTTTGTATTTTTCAGATTTTAAATTATGCAAAATGTAAGTTTAAAACCCTAAATGAAATGAAAATTAATACAATTTTGAAACACTAAATAAAATGAAAACTAATGCAAATCCTAGATCTAGGATTTACATGAACTCCAATTTCAAAAATTTTAAAATTTTCAAAATGTCAAGTTCACCATAATGAAACATAAAAAAGTGTGTAGGTTCACTAAAACATAGAAAAATGGGGGTTTATTACCATTTTACTATAAATAGAAGGTTGAAAAGTGGGCTGTGATGAACCTACCTTCTTCTATTTCATTCAGGAAATGAGATCCTCTAAGATAGAATTAACTTTCAGCTCTTAGGTGAGTCAATTCTATAGAAGATCTAACAATTTCCTTTGTGTGTGTGGATAGGGTAGATCTGCTAAGACAACACTTTTGGGAGAAAGATTAAAAATAGTAAATCAACTAAAAAATGCAAAGTAACACTTGGAATCATGATATTAAACCTTAGTCTAGCAAAACCAACAACTTTCAAACAAATATAAGAGGGTTTATTATTTTCTCACCTATCATCAAAATGTTGTTGTTGAGCGTCCAAAACTATTGCAAAAGTGTCCTAATGGCCAATGTGTCCTAGGAGCAGTATTTTGAGCTAGATTTTTGGGAGCCTCTGAATATGGATCTAGGATGCCTATTTCTACAGGTTTCACTGCAAAAAATGCCAGAAATAAATCCGAGATCTAATTTTTTGTGATGTTGACAACTTTTCTTGTAGCTTTGACAACTTTTATAATTTTGTACTTTAAAGATCTCCAATCTTCATTTTTCTTCAACCTAGGACCTGCAAAACACATAAGAGGGAAAATTTGCCTTTTTTTGGTGAATGGGGGTTTTCCTTTGTCAAACCCCGTTTTGGTAATTAAACCTTGAGTTGAAACAATGAAACATGAAAGGAATGATGAATGATAAATTTCTATGTTGCAACTTACCAAACCCTTGATCTGAAAATCTTGAAGGAATGAAATTTAATTCATACCTCCAAGATCTTGATCTTGCATGAAATGGCTTGATTGATGATGTGATATTGATACTTGAAATTTTGACTTGAATACTTGAAACCTACATCACAATTTTAGCTCAAAAAACATGCACGATGCTCGATAACTTTGACATAATGTTTGAGATCTTGAATGCTACAAAAAATGATGAAGAAATATTCTCTTGAACACCTTTGATAATAATCCTTTCTCATATGAAATTTCACCTCTTGATAGATGTTTTGAATTGATAAAATAACCTTTCTTTTATAGATGATTTTCTAGTCTCTCAAAAATTAAGCATTAAAAGTTGACATTTGAATATGAATTTGGGATCATGAAAATACCATAAAAAACATTTAAATTTTAAATTTTTAACTTAAAGGGGACCCATTTTCCCAAAGACAAATGGGTCTTGACCTAATTTATCAAGATCCACTCATTTTGGGGTGATAATAATGATAAATTCATTAATTAAATCACACTTCTCTCTTCATAAATTGCAATTAATTTGGCTTTTAAATGCATTTTTGGGCCAATTGGAGGCTTAATAAAGTCCATTTTATTAAGGGACCAAACATAGTGTGAAAATGTAAAGGAGTACATTTTTTGACACCACAGGTCTCGTTGGAAGAGTGAGTAATGTGAATCATAGTTCAATTCAAAGTAAAAGATTCATTATAAATTTGAAAATGAATCATGAAAATGCCTCATGACACTACCAATTGAGAGGGCTTTATAATGTTCCTAACCCCATATATATCATTATTACCCTCTATCACTTGCATTGTCACAACCTTTCCAATAAGATCAAGCCTTGACTTCCTATGAGAACATAGATTTTGTTAAACATTTTAATCTTGGAAAACATGGAACAAGTTTGAAAATACTAAATACATAACCAAATGTTACAATTTGAAACTATAATTTATAATTATATTTATATTAAACCACATGAAAAAGAATACTTAAAATAGCTTAAATAATATGGATGTAGGCAACACCTCAATATTTCTATCATCACCATGATTCATCTTTTTTTGATGAAGATGTCGAAGAGGAATATCACCATCCTATGATAGAAATTTTAAATATGTAAGGAAACAATTTATAAAATTTATCCTTATTTAATAGATTGAAATTAAACATATATCATCCTTGTTAAGTTCTTTGCTTCCTTGTTGAGAAACACTTTCTTCTTCAATATCACCTTGAGATGGCATAAATATTAGCATTACATCAAATCATTTGAAAGATAAATTTAAAAATATGTAAGGAAAAAATTTAGAATCTTCATCCTTATTTCAAAATTTCCAAGCAAACATACTACTTCCTCTTTCAAATATATGGCACCATGCTCATTCACACTAGTTCCTTCTAGACCATTTCCCTATACTGTCATGAATTTTAACATCACATCAAATGCATATGCATGAAACCACTTAATTTAACTAATCAAACAATATGTTTAAGAGTATAATTTCAAATTACCATTTAATCCAATTTATTTCTCTCCTTTGACTTTAATAATTTTTTCCTTATTTCCTTCCTCTTATTGTCACTTTGTAAGTTCACCTTTCCATTTTAACCTCCTCATTTGCTTTTGTAGGGAGTGTTTCCTCTCCCAAATCCATAGTAAGCTAGTGAGGCCCACCAATTATTTCTTAACTATCTCCCTAAAATATAGTGAATTTTAAAATTACAACAATTTTGTATACATGCAAACACTTAATTGAAATAATTGAACAAAATATTTAAGAGTATAATTGCAAATAAATGTTTGATCCAATTTTTTTCTCTCATTCAACCTAATTTTTTTTTTCCTTCTTTCCTCACTCTTCTCCTCACTATTGTAGGACCACATTTCTACTTTAATCTCATCCTTTTATTTCTTAAGGATTTCCTCATATTTTTTCCATAGGTTTTACATACTAATTCAATTACACACCTTATTTATGTATTGTAGTGCACCCTCAATTGGTATTCAACATAAATCTTCCTCTTTCTAATATAATTTTTATTTTCTTAGGGGATGGAGGTGGAAATTTTTGTTGTCTCGATGCACTTAAGCCACACTTTCATGGTGTAACAAAAGGAAGCTTGTGCTTCAACATTATATGTATATTTAACATTCTCAAATCCAAAATTTGACCTCTCATCCTATGGAATATGAACTATACTCATAGAAATAGATTAATTTTCTATCCACCCATTCTGCTATATGATGAGTACAAACGTAAACAAACAATTTTGAAAATAAGATAACATACCTTATTTCATGAAAAAATAATTTTAATGCATAAAATTTATACAATTACAAATGAAACAAAAATTGCAATATTAAATCCACCTTTCCTTCATTCAAATAAGTCTATCTCTCATTTGAAGCCTCCTCATAATTAACCTCGTCCCCTACATCCTCATCATCGGTAGCATCATTCTCTTCCTCAACCTCATCCTCTTCATCAACCTCCTCTTCCTCTTACACTACCTCATCATTCTCATTCTCAACTTGATTACCCTCCTAAAATGAATGAAAGATATAATGTCAAAACCATTTTCCTTATTATAAAATAATATTTTAAAATCAATATCTAAAATATCACCATTGATGCATTGCAACAAAATAATAACATGAGGTTGACATATTATTACCTAACAAGTTGTGGTATCATTGTTCACTCTTTTCCTCAATTGAGACAAACTCTTCTTTCCAATCTCTACTACCTCCTATTTAAAAAATTCTCACTTTCTAGTCAAAATCATAAGTATTTGTGTTAGTGAGAAAAATTCAACATTTAAATGCACCTTGAAATGACTGGATCGTATCAACACATCTAGCACAAGCAATTGTACCCAAAGATGAGGAACACTATATGTGAAATTAATTGTTTCCACACCTCTATGGTATGTGTAACAATATCAACCAATTTTCCTTTAAAATAATGCTTGATTTTTGGTTTAAAAAGAAACTGACAAGTGTTACTAGTAGTTTAAGTTCCAAAATTTTAGTACATTCCCTACTGTAAACAAGAAATTTTGAAATCATATGGGAAAATCAATATGCAAATTAAAATCTTGATATTTGTAATAATTTTCAATTTTTCTTTTAATCAATCTATAATTGAATGGTTATATATAAAAAATTGTAGGTTGAAATACACCTTGTGTATTTCAAATTCCAAGTTGAAATATACATTGTGTATTTTGACTTGCGGGTGTTTGTTCATCCATTTGCATATTTTTATGTCACAATATTTGATGGGAAATTTAGAACAATCAACACAACTTGTGAAGGTTGAAATATACATTGTGTATTTCATCCCTATGTATTTAAAATTTGAGGTTGAAATACACACTATGTATTTCCAATTTCAAGTTGAAATACAATATGTATTTCAAATTTCAAGTTGAAATATAAGATGTGTATTTCAAATTTCAAGTTGAAATACACATTGTCTATTTCAACTTCGACATTGAAATATAGGTTGTGTATTTAAAATTCAAGTTTGATATTCATGTGGTGCATTTTGACCTGAGGATATGTGTTCCTAAAGCTACACATGTTTATATAACAATATTTAAATGAAATCTTAGAACAATTAACACAACTTGTCAAGGTTGAAATAAAAATTGTAATTTCCCCTCAACATTTTTTTTTTTTTTTTTTTGCATGGTTGTTCTCCCTACAAAGCAACATGTGCAAGCCATCATAATAGAACATGACTATTATCCCCTACAAAAAAACATGTGTAAGACATAATAACATACATAAAATCATAGAAAAATATGTAGATCATCATAAGGGGAAACCCCAAAAGATGGGGAGTGGGGTTGAATTGACAGGATGTGTTGAACAAATAATTATTTTTTAGGATGAACATGTTGAGTGAAAAATAGGTTGTTGTCCATATAACAAAATACTTTCATGCCATATGCCTATAGTAACCAAATGAACTATTAGTATCACTATTTTTTTATGTATTGTATTCTAAGACCAAGTTTTCCAATAATTTTGTATTTCTCCTATTGAAAAATAAAGGGTGGAATCTATAGGGAGGAGTTGCAAGTGGGGATAAAGTAAACAAATGATATTCAATCGAAAGGTGAATAAAAATGCTAAACAATTCCTATTTTTTTGTGTTCCTCACTTTTTTAGGGTTTTAAAATAAAAATAGATAAATGAAGTCCAAGTTTTAAAATATAGTGTGTTTTGAAACATTCAATTTCTCATACCCAAACACAATATCATGAAATTTTGTTGTTATTTGAAATGTAGACACAAATATGTGTAGTTATGAATGTCTTATAAGAAATAAGAGGCTTAAAAACATGCTATATTTTTTAACTTGCACTTTATGGCATAGGGTAGCATTTAGAGTGCACCTTTCACATTGTACATGTTGCCTAGTATAATAAGAAATTATAGGCTTCAAAAGACATTGTGTTTTTTAACCTGCACATCACAACATACCCAATCCTTGTGGTTTTTAAATATCTATATATCTAGGTTTTCATTTCAAATAGCGACATCAACATTTTTTGTTATTGGGAATTCAATATACTTCTCCACAACGGTGAACCTAGTGTAGTGTAGGTTGTAAAACACGATGTGTTTTGAAATCTGCAATTTCTTATACCCAAGTCTTGTCATGAAATTAAAATGTGTATATGTATAAATATGATTTTATTTTAGAAAATAAAAGGTTTCTCAATACATGTTATCTTTATTAACTTTCACTTTATATGATAATTCATAGTATGCACTTCACACTACACACATTACCTGGTATAAGAAATTATAGGGTTTAAAGAATAATATGCTTTTTAACATACAAAATAGATTTATTAAGACATCAAAAAATGTATTTCCATCCTAAGGCTATCCAACCACAAGGCATGCCTTCCGTAGGAATTTTTTTTGAAAAAATTGAAAAAAAAAATCAATTTTCGGGTTTTTAAAACCCGCGACCAATGTTAAACCGGCCCGCCGTTGCTCGATCACCCGATGACCACCGTCCAACCACTGCCACTGTTGGCACCAGCTGGCTACGGCCACTCAACCACCACTGTGCCACCGGCCTGCCACTCTGACAATGCACTACTCATGCACTGCTCGATCACCACCCAAGCACCACCAAGCTGCCCATGTGCTGCCAACTCACCGCCCATGCCCCGCCAGTCTCTGACGACCACTCCAGCAGTAGCCCGTGATCACATTGGTGACCAAGGGCTTTGGCTCTAGCTCCTATGCATGAGCCCCTTGGTCGGCCATGTGACCAGAGGCCGAAGGGATTTTCAGCCCCTAAGGGTTGTGTAAGATTTTTTTTAACCATTTTTTAGCAGCTTGCACTAAATCGGGTGTCAAATGGGCATTTTTTCTCGGATTTTCGAAAATGAGATATCACCGGAAAGTTGGTTCCAGTGGTACTAATGATTTTTTTTGATTTTGCAATTTTTGATTTTTTTTTTCCAGTCAAAGTTAGGATTTGTGTTTTTCACTCCCGGGGGCATATCTTTTGCGTCTGAGCTCCATTTTGTGCAAATGAATAGGCATCAAAAATTTGGTTTAGTTATCTGCACAATGATTAGACTTATTTTCCCAAATTTTATCCCAAGTATATTTTATTCAGACTTTTTTGTTTTCACAATTTGCTTAATTATTTGGACATTTTGGCACTTGGGAAGCTCTTGTTTGCATCATTAGGCTCTATTTAATTTGATCTACATGCGTTAAGGTCAGATTTCTCATTTTTTTCATTTGAAGAGTTATCATGGGTTTTTCTACTCACCCTTTAGTTGTAATTCTGGAATGGGGTAATTATGAGTCATGGGTAAAGGGCATACTTACACATTGTAGGTGGCTTAATATTTTGCCTTATTTGTATGATCTCATACCTGAACCAACCACTTTAGAGGGAAAATTAGAATGGGATATCATTAGAAATCACATAGTAGGACTTATATTGTCTAGTGTTGATCATGACACTGTGTTGGCTATATCGGACATTGATTGTCCTCACCCACTTTGGACATGTCTTTGGGAGATCTATGGAGACCCAAATCCATCTCCATTCCCAGAGGATCCTACTTTATATTATCTCTTACCCATTGCTTGGAGAGAGAATACACCCTTTGATCATGATACTTGAGAGGAGCTTGAGTATTTAGACACCCCTACATGTTCCGATGGATCAGAGGCTTGTCTCACAATTCCTACTCTTTAGACTAAGACTTCATTAGGATCTCCTATTGTTCTTGATTTAGTGCAGAAGGGAATCATACATCTTCCAAACATAGCTACTTTGGACTCTTATGTTGCAGACATATCTTTCTTGTTTGTTGAGTCTTATATTACAGATTTTGACGATTCTTATGACGACATTCATCTCCTCTACCTTGACAGTCAGGTTATCACTATTCACCCACCATTATTAGTGCATTCAGAGGCTGCATTTCAAGATTCTCCACATCTGTTTGGAGTTGACATCATTTGTTTCAGTTTAGACAAAGAGATTCTTTAGCATTCAATCACAACAAACATCTTGAGATAGATTGGTTCATCACTCTTCACAGGGTTTCTTCATCATCATCTTTTGGATCCATTTCTTCCCAAGGGGAGGAATATCATTTGCCGCTTCAGGATCTCCTTTTGGATTCTTCATCAAGCATCTACCATTGTGATAGGAGTTTCTTCATTGTGGGGGGGCCTTCTTCTCTCTTTCTATCTATCCTATGGAGACCATTGTACATGTACTTATATGATAGAAGTTGTCTATGGGGGGTATCATGTAATCCACCTCCTATCCTTCTTTAATTAGTGCATTGAATTCCTTCTTTGCATTCTATTTTGGGGAGGATTTTCATTCCCACTGATGTTCTCCTTTACCCTGTTTCATTTAGTTTGCATTGCTTTTGTAAATGGGTACCTGATCTGGCCTAGTTGTTAGGACCCATGTTTGCCTTCTTCCATTTGAGTTACTATTGCTTTCTTGCATTTGTTTGTAGCTGCATTTTTTCTCATCTTAAGGGGGTGTTAGAGTAAAGGTTTTAACTTAATTGTGTTGATTAAGTTACTTTTATTCCTTACTTAAGATTTCACGTTAGTTTGCATAAAGTGACATTTAATAATTATATTAATTATTAAATATTTTCCTATTAGGGATTCTTTTAGGTTTTTCCTATTAGGGTTGATTTTAGGTTTGCATGATCTCCTTTTATAAGGATTGATCTTGTTCAACAAAAAAATCCCAGGCCTTTGCAGTTTTATATTTACCTTTGAGGTTGCACCTTAATTTACAACTGGTCAATGACCTCGGAATGTTCTATGTGGCTGCCCCTCGAAGCTTTTTGCTTTTTCTAAAACTTCACTTTTTAACGATCTCCGTCTATGTGTCACGTGGCTTTCTTTGGCTGCTTCCTGAGCTGGGCTCACCTTGTACTTAATCTTGCTCAAAGCACCCTACATGGCTCCCTCTCAGAGCTTTTCATTGGGAATTTCTTTGAATTTCTACCAAGCTCCGTCTAAGCGACACATGGTGATTGTTGTTGCGCCAGTTACCTTGGAAATATCGTTAAAAATTTTGTACTCGCTTGTTGCCACATTTATTGTTGTTGTGCCACGTGTTCTCACCTACTACTGCATGGTTTTCCATTCCATATTGTGGCTTCACTGGCATGCTCCTGGCCGAATGATGTTTGTTGTGGCTGCTCGAGATGATCTGGGTCGTCGGTCTCTACTCGTGGTTTTCTTTTTCTCTTGATGTGTTTTCAGGCGGTGGGATGGCCTATATGTACATCCATGTTTCTTTTTATTGTGGTTGGTAAAGTTTGCAAAAAAATCCCAAGCACTAGGAAGTAGGCCTTTGTAATAGTTTTATTCAATTTGAAAACTCTAGACTATGCCAAAATAAATTCGACCTTTCTGTTTATTCATGTTTTTTGTGAGACTATTGCACTATTTCGTTATCTTCTTTTATTGTATGAATGTTTGTTCTTCAGCTTTCTATAATCCTTCATAACTTAATAAATGCAGATCATGTTTTTCTTTGACTCTTCTGTGTTAGCTCGAAGTTATGCTAAGATTATGTTATGCAAGTTAGAGGGTACTCCTACATTTTAAGTGCTTTCGAGAAGATTAGCTTAATGAACAACAATTTAGTGGTTCGGGCCTTTGTATTCTACACTGTGCTCTAGTAGATTTGTGTAAGACTTTGGCGCATCGCCTATAGTGTAAATTTTATATTTATGCTATCTTTCTCACCGTTTACTCTCCCCACTAAACGAAGAGTCAGCTTCGATAAAATCCCAGAGGTCACTTAGCTAGTGCACCATGTCCCCCAATAGCTAAGTTTCCCATGAGACTACTGCTACATGCAAAATAATGCATCAATAGTTATTTTTCTGGCACACCCAGTGGGACCACGAACTAGCACGTTCGCCTGATTTTATAAGCGTGTATGAGCCATCAACCTGTAACTAGGTCACAAACTGCAAGAGTCCCTCGTCAGCTCGTACCACCATTATTTTCTATGCACACAAGAGGTTGGTGAGGTAGCCCTTCACCTCCTCCATCTCCTCCATCTCCACCATCACCTGCTCCGCTTGTACCTATGGCTACTCAAAATTATGTAGCCTAGGACTCTGGTAGTCCTTTAATTGCACCTGTGCCTCTTGCAGTATGGGCTCCCATCCTTGCTAAAGCTATCCCTAAATATTCTGGGGATGAGTCAAAGACACTAACGGAGCATCTACAAGACATAGCAGACGTATGTCTGGTACATGAAATGTCAAATGAAAATGTAGCTCTTAGGCTGCTCGCTGCCTCCTTCTGAGGAAAGGCGTTAAACTGATACCAGACTCTTAGAGCTAGTACTATTGCAACCTGGGCCTAGCTCGAAACTCCATTTTATGAACGTTTCTCCAATGCTGGTGATAGATCATCATTGTAAAATCAACTGGCAAATATAAAGTGAGCTCCTCATGAAGCTTTGCCTGATTTCAACATGAGGTTCCATTCAACCTAGCATAGAGTGCCTGTTGGAATCCGACCACCTCTGGATCTGGCATTCATGTTCTACCTAAAGTCGATCAATGCCGACATCTCCATGATGTTACAAGCTCTTGGTAGAGATAATCTACCCAATGCTTATTCATTGGCTATCACTATGGAAAATAATCTAATTGTCATTGGAAAATTAGCACCAAGATCGATAATGCCATTGTTTCTCGAATGCAGCACTATGGAGGGTGAAGTCCCTTCCACTAGTGCATCTATGGCTCCACCCCAATCTATGTACATGTATCTCGAAAGTGCTCTGAGCACAACTTTGATGATAACTCTGATGATAATTATCAAAAGTCAGCTTACCGAAGTTACCAAGGTGGAAAAGCTTCATACCAATCAAATCAATGGCAGGATAGGTCACGTGGAAATACCTCGGCTCAGTTGAGTAACCAGATGGTTCTTGTAACCCTATTGATGCAGACTATTCATCCTAGTTTGAATAAGGAGATACTCACAGGGTAGAACAATTTAGCTAAAGAATGATGCGCACATGCCAAGAAATTATTTCAGGGGAAATTTACAACAGAATATCGAAGACCAACGGAGCCAGGGCAGCACATCTAATCTTGGCAACTAGTCATACTCCTCCAAGAAAATGGACAATGTTGTCCTTGTTGCCCAAATGCAAGGGATGTCTATTCAACAAGAATCAAAGCTCGTTCCTGATCAAGCACTCTTTTCTTGGATGGAGGGAGAAGATTCAACATTTCCAAATGACATCCCTATGGATAAAATGCCCCAGGTACAATCTGACTATAACATGTGTTCAAGGCGTAGATTCACCAAAGAGTTCAGAGCCTTTCCTACCAATTCCTTATCGCAACCGGCACCTAGCCCAATGATAGGCCTATTGCCTACCCCACCATAGTCTAAGGCGGATATTCCTAGCTCTCTGAATCCACTTCCTCCCAAGGCAAAGGCTCCATCAATCACCCCTGCTATTACCCAACAACCAAACATGTTGTCCATGAAGCCAATGTCAACTTTGAAACCTAAAGAACAAGCAATCATGACTCACCAGTCGAGAGCGCAGTTCAATGTGGTGGAACAACTCAAGAATTCATCTGCCAACGCTTCTTTGTGGGATGTCCTGGCTATTCCCGAGCAGAAGGTATTACTACAAAAGGATTTGTTAGGAGAGGAGGATGTGAAGATACCTAGTCAGTCAAATGAAGAGAAAGTATCCAGGCTCGACCTGGATAAAGTGCTGACAATTCAATAGGAGGAGAAGCTCAAGTCTGGAAAAGAAAGTAAGCCTAAACCTAGGCCTTTCTTTCTAACACTTATTATTGGTGACAAGCTATTACATAATTGTATGGTCGACTCTAGTGCTAGCACCACTATCATGCCAAAGAAAGTAGTTGATGCTTTGGACTTAAAATATGAGCCTCTAAACAAAGGAGTCATGCAGCTGGATGGAAATAAGGTTGATACCATCGGGATAATCAAGGGATTGCCTATGACTTTGTTTGCCTGCCCTAGTATCACTATAAATCAAGATACTATACTCATTGATATTCCTCCTCTATTTGGGATTTGTTTGTTTAGGGAATTCACAGTAAATTCCAGAGGATATCTAGCACTGGAGTGGTCACACCTGATCCTCAGGACCAAACATGGAGCCAAGATGAAACTATTGTCAAAAACTTTGCATTCTAAACATGTTGCTGACGAGGCCCTACTCAACTTTGAAGTAGCACACACTTCAATCACTCAAGAGGAGAGCTTCAATATGGAATTCTTGGAAGAAGAGGAGGCTACTAGCTCCTAGATAGAAGATGAGAAAAAATTGTTAAAAGAGTTTATTGATACAGACCCTTTTGGGAATTACCATGCGACTAGCCTTGGAACCTATGTTATACATGAAGAAGGGTAGTGTTGTGACCTTTTTTCACACATCACCCCATCAAGATGGGGACCCCCTAAATTTTGCTCCATTCTGGTCTTTTGGCTTTGGTTCGCTCTCTCTCTGGTCTCTGGTCCTTCCGGGGATTGTCCCATCGTTTGACCCAGGTTGAAATATTGGTCAAGTCTGTGTAATTAGGGTTTTCATCCTTTAGGCTTATTTAAGGTCAGACTGAGTTATAAAATTGAAATCTAAGCTTAGAGCAGCAGTCAAAAGACTTCCAGCAGAGTCCCCCTAAATTTTCACTGTATTCTGGCAACTTACTATTTTTAGTAAGTATTCAATTTGGGACTATTTTATTGAGATTTTGGAATTCTGTCAGTTCCACCGCATCTGGGTAACTTCAAGCTGTCTACACGTAAATTTTGAGCCAGATCAGACGACTTACTATTTTTGGCATTTTGGGCTTTAAGAGCCATTTTCAGGGTTTCTACATGAGCTTTTCAGATGCATGTCTGGAGAATCCTTCTGGGTTTTCCAAAACCTTCGCAGTGATGTAACATGCAAACCGAGACAACCACTTTCAGAGTTCAGCCTTCGGAGGCTATTTTTAGGGTTCGCATGCAGTGTTTTTCAACGCATGTCGGGTTTTTCTTCATGGGTTTTTCGAGAGCTTCGCAACGGTGTGGCTTGCAAGCAGAGAAGATCGAGTTTTGAGGACTTACTATTTTTAGCCAGTGCATGCATGCAGACCAGTTTTCTGGGTTTTTCTGGGTTTTTTGAGATCCCGCGAGCAATATGACATGCAAAACCATCCGGCAGTGAATGAGTCACTTTTCAGACAGTTTCTATTTTTAGCAGGTACACTCCGGCAGCCGCCCAACACTCCAGTCTAGCAAGCAGAACGACATGCAGAAGGAACGAAGTCAAACGGAGACCGTTCGGGATACATGCAAATCAAATTAGGGTTTCCACTTTTATAGGGGGTAAAATCCAAAAATAGCCGAAACAAAGTACCCCACCCATGTCAGCACACTTCAAGGTACCTGCTGGCAAAATTTGAGCAAAGTCGGAGAACTTACTATTTTTAGTAAGTCAGGGCACGGCTATAAATAGCAGGTCTGCACCCGAGGTTGGCGTCCGAGTAACCCTCAAGCTATCAAGATCAAGCGTTGCAACTTTCAGGCAAAACGGAGCTACTAAAGTCAGAAAGTCAAACTTACTATAAATAGCAGGTGGCTATAAATAGCAGGTCAGGGCAGAGGACTGACAAAACAGGTTCACAAGGCAGAGAATATCATCTGATGAAATTTTCAGGCAAAACGGAGCCTTAGAGGTTGAAAATCAAGGGATTTGCTAAAAATAGCACGACTTGCTAAAATAGAATGCAAGAGCAGGAACAGGTAGAGGCTTGAAAAACGCCTAAGGCATAAAACAGAAGCTCATACCTCAAAATGCGCCCAAAGAGGAAGGAGAGAGGTGAAAAGTTTCTAAGTCATGAAAACGAAAGTGGAACCAAGGAAATGCGCCCATGGTGAAAACAAAAGCTCACATGTTGAAATGCGCCCACCTCAAGGCAGAGGCTTGAAAAACGCCTAAGGCAAAAACAAAAGCTCACCTAGTAAAATGCGCCCACCTCAAGGCAGAGGCTTGAAAAACGCCTAAGGCAAAAATGAAAGCTCACATGTTGAAATGCGCCCACCTCAAGGAGAGATGCCTTGAAAAAGTTTCTAAGGCAAAAACAAAAGCTCACCTAGTAAAATGCGCCCACCTCAAGGATTGAAGCCTTGAAAAGTTTCTAAGGCAAAAACAAAAGCTCACCTAGTAAAATGCGCCCACCTCAAGGATTGAAGCCTTGAAAAGTTTCTAAGGCAAAAACAAAAGCTCACCTAGTAAAATGCGCCCACCTCAAGAAGAGATGCCTTGAAAAAGTTCTAAGGCGTGGAAAACAAAAGCTCACCTAGTAAAATGCGCCCACCTCAAGAAGAGATGCCTTGAAAAAGTTCTAAGGCGTGGAAAACAAAAGCTCACCTAGTAAAATGCGCCCACCTCAAGGATTGAAGCCTTGAAAAGTTTCTAAGGCAGAAATAAAAGTAGACCCATCAAAATGCGCCCTCAAGAAGAGATGCCTTCAAAACGCCTAAGGCAAAAACGGAAGCTCATACCTCAAAATGCGCCCATGGTGAAGAGGAGATGGCCGAAATTTTCCTAAGGCATGAAATGAAAGTAGAGATGTCAAAATGCGCCCAAGGCAAGATAAAGTGGCTAGGTTGCTGGAGAAAATTTCCTAAGGCGTAAAATGGAAGTTCAAAGACAAAATGCGCCCAGCCAAGGCGAATTTATAAAAAGATTCTAAGGCAAAAACGGGAGTAGCCATGTTAAAATGCGCCCAAGACTAGATGATGCTAAGAAGAAGAACGCCTAAGGTAGAAGGAAATAGAACTTGCAGGGGTGAAATGCGCCCTCAAGGTGAGGAGGTCTTAAAATTTTCTAAGGCGTAAAATCAAAGTTCATGTATGAAAATGCGCCCTCTAAGACATGAAATGAAAGCTTGGCCTAGCATTTGCGCCCATGATGAAGAGGAGATGGCCGAAATTTTCCTAAGGCATGAAATGAAAGTAGAGAGATCAAAATGCGCCCAAGGCAAGATAAAGTGGCTAGGTTGCTGGAGAAAATTTCCTAAGTCAAGAAAATGAAAGTTCAAGACCCCATATGCGCCCAAGGATATTCTAACTGTTTGAGAATTTTCTAAGTGAGAAATCAAGGCTTGCATGAGTAAAATACGCCAAGGTTGCTGGAGAAAATTTCCTAAGGCAACAAAATAAAAGTAGACACATGAAAGTGCGCCAGAGGTGTAAAGTGAAGGAATTTTTTTTGAAATAAATATTTCATCAAAATGTATACGCCTGTGGTAGAGAAAGTGCTAGAAATTTTTCCTAAGTGAAATAAATATTTCACTAGATAGAAATACACCCTTGGCATGAAGAGTTTGACAGACGATATGAAAATTTTCCAGACATTTAAACGGGGTTGACGACTTGATGAAGTATTTTCTAAGTGAAAATTAAATGAACCCGTTTAAAATGCACCCATGAGTTAGCTGAGTTTGAAAATTAATTTCCTAAGGGAAATTTTAATATTTTCGGAAGAAATTCGTTTTGCCTAGATTATTTTCCTGACAGAAGTTAAATCTCAAAGGACGAATTATTTCGAGCACGCAAACAATTTTTAATCGCCCGGAGTTGAACGTTTTAATGAGAGAATTTAAAATGTCTAAGGCAAATTTTATGAAATCGAGGATTTAAATGACAGACATTTTAAAAGTTGGAAATAAATTTGCAACTCCCACGAATTTTTTCGAGTTGAATTTATTTAAACACTGCGAGATTTTAAAATGGAATTTTAAATCAAGTCAAGTGATTGTTTTTCTCGCGAGTTGTTTAAATCGCCAAGAGTTAACTGGCAGATTAAGAGGAAAATTCGAATTTTTTTTACAAGGAAGGAATCATTATTAATGGCAACTGCCATAATAACCGGCTGACGACTAGCCCACTACTGCGCTTGAATTAGAAGATTCCGAACGAAGATAGTGAGAAATTGATGCAGGTGCTAAAAATAGCCCCAGCACTACTTAGCAGGATTCTCCGGGAAAAGTTATTTAAACAATCTCTTCTCTCATTTCTCCTCACATTATTTCGAAGCTGAAGTTACTGAAGAGGTTCTGGAGAGTTTGAAATATTTTCCAAGTGGTTGAGGAGAGAAATTCTGTGAGAGTTTATTTTATTTCGGAGTGTTGAGTTGCTGAAAGTACGAAGTGCTGGAGAAAATTTCATTTGCCGAGACTCTTTCTTTCGAAAAGCTGAAAGTGTGTTGCTGCGACTTCAAAGTTGAAGGTTGAAGTTATTTTCCGGAGTTGCTGGAGAATTTAATTCTCAAAGAGCTGAAAGTGGAGTTGCTGCGAAGTTTAAACGTTGAGAAGTTGAGGAAGTTGAAATTTCATATTGCTGGCAACTCTTTATTCCTCTAACTGCTGAAGTTGACAAAGTGAAGTCAAGGTTCGAACAATTTGTGCTGGAGAAATTAGCTACATTGCTGAAAGTTATTAGCTTGCTGCGTTTTTTCTTCACCAGTCAGAAGTGCAGTTGCTGAGAGTTGTCTCTAAACTCAGAGATTTTTATACAGTACGAGGTTTGGAGTTAGAAATTTATGCTGAGAAATTTTATTTTCAAAGCTAACTCCGTATTCGCAGCCATCTCGGGAATTGTTTTATTTTAAAAATCTGCAGTCTAGCTTATCCTTCTATTTTATTTTGCAGATGGCTGGCGCAAAGGATGTTGCAGGAACAAGCAGAGCCGCAGGCAGAGCTGCAAACACTGAAGCAGGCAAGGCTGGCTCATCCCGGCAGGCAATGATTAAGAGGCTCGCTAAGCCATTTCTCCCAAAGTCAGCAATAGTTTCAAAGTTGGCGGGATTGAATGACACCAACCTTGGTTCATTTAATCTGAATGCACTCAAATCGAGGATGTTCGGGCTAGGGGGCCATCAACCATCCGTCACGGCACATAATATAATGAAGAGTGGAATCTACGCAGCTGCTAGTTTTCCGCCAGCAATTCAGTGTCCGGAGCTAATTATGGAGTGCGCCAATCACTACAAGCCAGAACGTAGGACGATTGTCTCTCCGGATGGTAAACTGCTCGCCAACTTCACACCGGATGCCATCGGAGAAGCATTTGGGATTCCAACTGCTGAGGAGATGTTATACAGAACAAACAAGAGGGCAGATAAGATGTACTCTTCCTCTTTCGAAAGAGTCACTGCAGTCATTAACAGAGTTTGGATGCAAAAGCCGAGGCCACCCCGCACTAAGCTCCCAAAGCAGATAATTGCCGAGGACGTGAAACAAGAATACTGTGATTTGATAATGATGCTGAGCCGGGTGAATGGGAGTGCACAGGCTTACATTTTCGAGCCTTGGATGTTCTACTTCATCGAGATCATCTTGGAAGGAAAAGAGTGTGTCGATTGGGCTAGGATGATTAGCAACCACATTGATGAGCAATTCAGGAGCTTGAAGGTGACGAAGACTTTCTACATGAGCTCATATGTAATTTACATGTTGGCCAAAATGACTAAGTACAGAGGGATTTCGTACAAAGAGCCAATCGGCTGTGCCCCTGGTCAATTCAAAATTCATGAAGCCTGCACACAGCTACATTTGGTTAACATTGCCAACTATAAACGGGCAAATGATGCATTCACAATGCACATCGCGAGGACGCTTCAGCAGAGAACGCAGCAGAGAATATCTAAAGAAGCACAGACATTGATTGAGGAATATGGGTATTGGCTCATCCAATTCCCGAAATTCACATATATTAGGTTGCAAGGGTTCACTTCGTATCCGTATCGGTTACCACGATACCCCACTGATCACATAGTAATGCTTGAGATATC